>JAOTOM010002824.1:0-120465 GCA_034440615.1 Ashinkailepas kermadecensis | reverse complement strand
GGGGAGACCGCAACAGACTGTGATACAGCCCTACCTCTACCGTCACTCGGGCACACAGGCTGCGTGGTAGAGTCGCCGCCTAACCCGGTCGGGGTCACACGCTGACTAAGGACACGAGACTGCCAAATACATATCCTATATAAACATATCATAGCAACAAAGCAAAATGAGCCCTGGCTGTGACCCGATTATACAGGGCACCATGTAAGCTGAACTTCGGCTACCAGGGGACGAGTGGTCTAGGGGTGAGATGCTCGTCTCACAATCGAAAGGTTGTGGGTTCGAGTCTCACCTGTCGCTACTCTTCGCCCGCGACCAATCGGCGTGAGAAATTGGCGACGCTATATGACTCAAAGGTCGACGTGTCGTAAAGCCAAAAACCAACCAACTTCGGCTACCATCACAACATTTCGGATATTCACAACACCAGAAACTGCTCGACTTTCGGTTGATGACGAGTTACGTCAATGCGAAATGAATCAATGAACGTGACACAAAACGTCATAAATACACTTGTAAGCTATGCTAACATAGTCTGCACTCAGAACTTGCTGAACGTCGTACGGCGGTCATCGCTCAGCAATACAAAATCATCCGCCACATGTCTGGCATCCACCCGCCTCATCCCTTCAACGATGCACGTAGGCGTTTCTGCGCATGGTGTTCCTCAGCTACGTTTTGATACGCCGAAGTGCGCTGGAGCTCCTCTCCGCCTCCTTTATCCTCCAAGATCCCGCCCAGCATGCCCAATGGGCGAAACGTTGAACATGAAACCAAGTCATTTAATCTCGCACAATATAGGTCAGATCCCAGACACTCCCAGTCAGTCCAGAGAACTGGGATCCCAGACTATATGAAATTCCAAGTTCTGGTCGCATACCTTGAATGTTAGCATTCTCCCGGAAATGAGGCACAATGTGCACAGTTTCAGCTACCATTTATATATATATATATATATATATATATATATATATATATATATATATATTCACAATTTTCAGGTCGTTGCCCAATATAAGGATCATGTCCCTCGATTGACCCGCTGTGATCATGATGGACCTCGGCATGGCCAAACATGAATAAATAAGCTGTGATATGAGAATCGGGCTATATTGGCTTGCCAATGCTATTTCCCCTGCCCTACTGGTGCAGGGGAAATGCATTTCCCTACTACCCTACTGGTGCATGTTGCTATTTCCCCTGCCCTTTAGATCATATACGACACTCCTAGTTCTACGCACATCTACAATTGCTGCTATCCATCTGACTGACTGTTCACCAGACTTGTGCTCGACTCGAGTTGAATCGAGAATCGACTCATGAATCAATCGTTTTTGGATGAGTCGCGAGTTAAATCGATTCTTTTCCCCAAAATTTATCTTGAGTCGTGAGTTGAATCACATCTTTCTAAACAAAAAAATGAGTCGAATCATGAATCAATCATTCAAATCACAATGAGTCATTTGAGTCTTATGACTCAAATGCAAGTTATGAACAAATGATATAAAGCTTGTATCTTTGTGAATAGTATGCCATGGCACAAAGTAGGGAGTAAAAACACAGCATAATTATTCATGCTTAACATTACAATTGTCAACTTGTCAGCTGCCAGTAAGTAAAGAATGAGGGGTACTAAGTTATTTACCAAAAAACCAATGACCATAACTACAAATAAGTATTAATGTTAAGCTTGGTATTCACAATCAGCAGCATACATGAGTCAGTCCTAGTGCCATGAACACAACCCAGAAATGGGTTGTCATTGTGAAATAAAATATGGAACCTAAACGGTCCTGCACTGCAGTAGGTATCTGCACTGAATAAAATTACAGGAGTTTTGTAATGCATTAGAAACATACTTTCTTTTTTAGTTGTGGTGCTTGCAACTCAACTTCGTTGACATATATATATATATATATATATATATATATATATATATATATATATATATATATATATATATATATATATATATATATATATATATATATATATATATATATATATATATATATATATATATATATATATATATATATATATATATATATATATATATATATATATATATATATATATATATATATATATATATATATATATATATATATATATATATATATATATATATATATATATATATATATATATATATATATATATATATATATATATATATATATATATATATATATATATATATATATATATATATATATATATATATATAATATATATATATATATATATAAAAAATATTTTTATTTTTATATATTATAATGTGTGGGCAGTGTACACTGAATCATATGCCTCATGGGTCTGATACCACTGAGTTGGATCTGAGTCGACTAAAACAATTTGAGTCGAGCACAAGTCTGCTGTTCACATCGCTTCCCGGCCGCAGCTCTATATTTGCATTCGGGACTGGACCACCAGAGCCGTTGTCTCCCACGGCCACACGGGCAGCGCGTGCTTAGCTGGAGCGTCAGCCCGAGTATGTGACCTTGAGCTCCTTGATTTAGGGTAGTTACTGGGGACTGTTGCTACGCAACACATGCAACTGCGCATGCGCATTATGCATGTTTAAATGTAAAGTCCCCATAAACAGGGCATGGTGGAGTATGTCTCCTGGTCCTCATACACCGGGAAATGAGAAATGTGTATGTTTGACTCAAACATGGGCGTCGCTACCTCTCGGTGTAGTGAATATATATATATATATATATATATATATATATATATATATATATATATATATATATATATATATATATATATTTATAATTTTCAGGTCGTTGCCCGATACCAGGATCATGTCCCTCGATTGACCCGCTGTGATCATGATGGACCTCGGCATGGCCAAACATGAAGAAATAAGCTGTGATATGAGAATTGGGTTATATTGGCTTGCAAATGCTATTTGCCCTGCCCCACTGGTGCCAGTCCTTTGGATCGAATACGACACTCCTAGTTCTACGCACATCCACAATCGCTGCTATCCATCTGACTGACTGTTCACCAGACTTGTGCTCGACTCGAGTTGAATCGAGAATAGACTCATGAATCAATCGTTTTTGGATGAGTCGCGAGTTGAATCGATTCTTTTCCCCAAAATATATCTTGAGTCGTGAGTTGAATCACATCTTTCTTTTTAAAAAAATGAGTGGAATCCTGAGTCAATAATTCAAATCACAATAAGTCATTTTAGTCTTATGACTCAAATGCAAGTTATGAACAAATGATATAAAGCATGTATCTTTGTGAATAGTATGTCATGACACAAAGTAGGGGGTAAAACAGCATAACTATACATACTTAGCATTACAATGGTCAATTTGTCAGCTTCCAGTGAGTAAAGAATGAGGGGTACTAAGTTATTTACCAAAAGCCAATGACAATAACTACAAATAAGTATTAGTGTTAAGCTTGGTAGTCACAATCAGTATCATGCATGAGTCAATCCTAGTGCCAGGAACATAACACAGAAATGGGTTGTGATTGTGAAAAAGAATATGGAACTGAAACGGTCCTGCACTGCAATAGGTATCTGCACTGAATAAAATTACAGGAGTTTTGTGATGCATTAGATACTGATTTCTTTTTTAAGTTGTGGTGCTTCCAACTCAACTTCGTTTATAAATATATAAATAATATATATATATATATATATATATATATATATATATATATACACCAACCGTTACAGTTCGTGACGAATGATAAATAACGTGAGGTGAAAACAAAGTTATAGGGAAAATAATATATTCAACATATGTTTCGATGTTAAAGTTTCGTCGTTGGTGTCTAAATAAATACTAATTCCCTTATTTAATTAGACACATATGAAGATGCGTTGACGTCGAAACGTCTGTCGAATAAATTATTTTTGCTATAACTTTGTTTTCACATCACATGATAATTTATATATATATATATATATATATATATATATATATATATATATATATATATATATATATATATATCAGATGCTTTGACATCAAAACATCGGTGAAATAAATTGTTTTTGCTATAACTATGTTTTCACCTCACATTGTATATATAAGGTGAGTTGAAGAAAAGTTATAGCAAAAATAATTTATTCAACAGACATTTTGATGTCAAAGCATATTTATCTGTGTCTAATTAAATAAAGGTTATATATATATATATATATATATATATATATATATATATATATATATATATATAATGTGTGGGCAGTGTACACTGAATCATATGGCTCATGAGTCTGATATCACTGAGTCGGATCTGAATCGATTCAAATTTTTGTCAATCTGTTTGGGTCGCAAGTCGAATCATGCTTTGTGAGCTCTGAGTCTGCATTGAGTCGAATCAAATAATTTTGACCTGCTCTGAATCATGAGTCGAATCAGAACTCAAGATATATGAGTCACATGTGAGTCGACTAAACAAATTTGAGTCGAGCACAAGTCTGCTGTTCACATCGTTTCCCGGCCCCAGCTGTATATTTGCATTCGGGAACCGACTACCAGGGCCGTCGTCTCCCACGGCCACGTGGGCAGCGCGTGCAGAGATTGAGCGTCAGCCCGAGTATGTGACCTTGAGAGCATTGACTTAGTGTAGTTTCTGGGGACCGTTGCTACGCAACACATACAACTGCGCATGCGCATTGTGCATGTTTAAACGTAAAGTTCCCATAAACAGGGCATGGTGGAGTATAACACACACACACACACACACACACGTATGTCTTCTGGTCCCCATACACTGGGAAATTAGAAATGTGTATGTTTTTCTCAAACAGGAGCGTCGCTACCGCTCGGCGTAGTGTATATATATATATATATATATATATATATATATATATATATATATATATATATATATATATATATATATATATATATATATATATATATGTATGTATGTATGTATGTATGTATGTATGTATGTATATATATATATATATGTATGTATGTATGTATGTATGTATGTATATATATATATATGTATATAATAATTTTTGAAAATTTGGGGTGTTGCTTGGTGAACATCTCAAAATGTCTTGCTTGATCTAGTATATATTTGTGTTGCTAAGGGGGGGGGCGAGCCCCGGTGGATACCTTATCCCTGAGGCTAGCCCTCATTATTCCTCCCACCCATCGCCAGTTCTTAAGGACTCACTTAGCTCTCCGAGGGCCAGATCCCTCAGGGCCCCATCTCAAAGTTCAGGAGCATTCCAGTCTATTCCTTTCTGCCTCTCATGGGACCTATTCATCCGTCAAGAGCTTTCCCCATCTTGCATGGGCTATTTCCAGTCTTCGACAAAATTGTCTAGCTTTCAGGGGAATCCTGCAGCTCTGAGACAGGCCTCACAATTTCTAGCAAACATCGCCAGCTCTCGGAACCCTCCTTAGCTCTTTGTGGCTCTGTTCATCACTCAATGTCCTTCCCAGGCCTCAGGAGCATCACAGTCCGGTCCGCTCTAGATCCCAGAGGACCCCTGGTCTTCGAGGTCTTTCGGGCTAGTAATAACATTCTAGCTCTGAAACTGGCTTTCAGTACTCCTCCCAAACATCGCTAGCCCTTAGGGAATCTCTTTAGATCTCAGGGGGCACTGTTCTTCTCATAGGGACCCCATCCAAGACTCTTTGGCATACCAGCCCAGTCCTCACTAGCGCTCAGTGACCACTTTCAATCAGGGGTACTTTCCATCTGCTGTGGGCCCTTCCCAGTCCTTGACAGTCTTTCTAGCTTCAAGGACTTTCTAGCGCTGACATTGGCTCTCAGTATTCCTCTCAACCGTCGCTACCCTTAGGTATTCTTCTTAGCTCCCGGGGGCTATGTTAGCTCTCAAGGGGCCTCTCAAGCTGCTAGGGGCCCTTCATATGTTATCGACGGGTGGCCTTTGGTATTCCTCACCTCAAGCTCCAGCGAACATGGAATTGTTCACCATCTCAGGGGACCTTGTTCATCCATTAGCATCCGCTCTCAACCTCAGAAGAATCCCAGTCCAGTCCTCTTTGGCTCTCACGAGATCCTCTTCATCCCTCTGAGTCCTCTCCAGCTTGTAGGGGCCCAGCACTGTTCTCAATAATCATGTCTAGCTCTCACCTCGGGGGTATTTCAGATCTCAGATGGGCCCTCACCAGTCCTCTTCATCCCTCAGGGGCCCTTTCAAACCCAAAGAGCATCCCATCCATATCTGACGCCCAGGTGCCTTATTTATTCCTCAGCTGTTAGGTGCCCATTCTAGCTGAAACTACTCTTTCCAGCTGGTATGAGCATTCCAGCTCTCGGACGGGTCCCCTCTTATTTTCACTGCCCTTGCTAGCCCTCAGGGTGGACGTCTTCATGTCTCAAGGGCATTTTCGACACAAGCTATTAGATGCATCTAAATTTGTCCTCGGTTATATCTCTGCACCTCAGGGCGCTCGCCCGGAGAGTCACATCAGACTCGTCAGGAGGGTGGGTACCCCTTTATCCCTTCGACACGTCATAACTTTTTAACAGTCCGGGCCCTCCATGGGCTCAGAAGCCCTTTACGTAGCACCGGGAACCTTTCGCTTCAGCCCGGATCGTCTCCGTAGCTCAGGGGCCTCTTTACCGGCCTGAAGCCCGCTGTCGGGTCTGAGCCCCTCTTCATCAGTGTGAGCCAAAGCCGACCCAGTGACTTTGCACGTCCGGCCCGGGCCGCCATCCGTCGGCTTAGGGCCCCTCTTTCACGGCTCGGGACACTCCGTCCGTCCGGAGTCCCCGCTTCAAAAGCTTGGGCCTCCCCTATCACTGAGGTTCCGACCCTAATCGGCCCAGAGGCCCTTCATACCGGATCTGGGCCCTCTTCGACGGCCCGGGGTCTTACCGCGGCTAGGGGTCCTCTCCGTCGGTGCAGGGGCCCTCCTTAACGATCCAGGGCCTCCTCTGTCAGACCGGATACCCTCTTTGAACAGCATGGGCCCCTCCATCAGATTAGGAGCATTGTATGGCTTGGGCCCATCCGCCGGCCAAAGAGCCCTTTCTAATGACCCTAGGTCCTCTCCGTCAACTAGGGCCCTCTCCGAGGGCTCTCTTTGACGACCCAGGGCATTTTCCGGCAAGCCGGAGGCCCCTTTTCAAACACTTGGGCCCTATCAGGTCAGGGGTTCCCTTTTTCAGCTTGGGCTCCGCCGATAGCCCAGGTAACCTTCATATTGGTTCGGGCCCTCTCAGTCAGCCAAGGAGCCCTTCCAACTATCCGAAGCCCCCTCCGCAAACCTAGAAGCTCTTCACGTTAGCCTAGCCAAGGGCCCTCAACATCTTCCTCAGTGCACTCGACGTTGGCTCGGGCCCTCTTCATCGGCCAGGGCCCTTTCCGTCAGCCTTTCGTCGGTCCAGGTGCCCTAAACGTCGGCCCAGGGCCCTTCAAGTAGGCCCAGGGGCCCTTCACGTCGGCCCAGGGACCATTCAAGTCGACCCAGGGTCCCTGAACGTTGTCTAAGGGACCCTGAACGTTGTCCCATGGGCCATTCATGTCGTCCTAGGGACCCTTCGCGTTAGCCCAGAGACCCTTCACGTTGTCCCAGAGGCCCTTTACGTCGGCCCAGTGGCCACTCACGTCGGCCCAGGAGCCCTTCACGTTGGCCCAGGGGCCCTTGAATTCGGCCCAAGGGCCCTTGCGGGCCCTATGCACCTACGCCTTCAGTGGCCCTGCGGGCCCCTGAGGAGCTGCCCCTTCGCTCCCCCCTTGGCTACGCCCCTGATATATATATATATATATATATATATATATATATATATATATATATATATATTAGTATATTTCACTTCATCCTTCACCTAAGTGTACACCGTTTGAAAAGTAATTCCATAGAAAGGTCAAATCAAATATGGTCAGATCACACAAGGTCAAGTCATCTGAGGTCATTGGCTTGCCGTGAAATGTCATGTCACGCGACTTAGGCGGCGCTGGAACTGAATTAAGATGTGACTTAAGGAGGAACAGCAACATTCTGTATGAGATTACATTGTCATACATGATACCGGACATGACCTTATGTCAGTGATCTTGGACACATACTTTAAACAAGAATACTTCTTGCATTCTCTTTATCATTTCCAGCGTGAAGAAGTACTCCAAAATTTAAATTTCCCCACTCAATACAGTACGAAATGGGTATTCACTTGACCTCAGGCGTTCAACTCCATTCAAATTGCCAGAGCTTAGAACGATCGTTTGGACCAAAGGACAGCATGATCTGAATTAGGTATCAGAACGTGCAAAACGTTTCGTGTATTTGATAACTAAAATAAGGAATGTGTACATGCTTCGATGGACATAATAGCCACAAGTATTTGCAAGAATGAAAACTTAGCACGTTCGTTTATCTTCATTCATTGTCGTAATTCCATTCATTATAAGGTATAGCATGCAACACGTTTCATTCCAAATGTGGGAATTCCGTTGGTCCTGTGCATTACATTTTGTGGAAAGTGGCTGTCTAGTCGTGAGTAAACTGAGTGTTTCTGGTATCTAGGTAAATTTGTATTTAAAAATAGTCTGTCAACTAAGAGAGTAGAAGGTTTGCTCCGGGAATTCTAACATTTGGAGTATACCTGAAATCATCGTGTTGCTTCTGGCACATACCTAGCTACATTCCAGATTTGGGGGCCTATGCCTATAACACAGTGTAGTTCCTAGATCTAGTCGGCGAGGTAATCTAATATAGTATGCGAGATAAGCTAGTTTTATTGAAAGATTATCATATTTAATGGAGCATTGCGTTATATGTGAGCGCATGCATATGAAAATAATGAGATTCCTTCGGTGTTAAATCTTTTTCTTCACCACTGTTCCATCAATACATATGGGAAAAATTGCATCCAAAGTGAAATTCCAGTGTCATGGAACTTGGGCAAATTATGCATAACCCGGTTACCCTTGGAAGCCACGCATGCTAAAGAACAGTGTGTCAAGCGCAAAGGTGAGCAAATATGCTCCAGGAATATGCACATTTGGAGTATGTTTCAAGTCATCCTTCTTACGAAAATATATGTTTGACATGACACCACTTTCATGCTTGCAAAAGCAATGCTCATTTTTTCAACCCTTCAAACCTGCCACTGACAAGTGCCAAACTCCCGTCCAAAGGAAGTAAATCGAATGTCCCCGTTTGGGTCAATGCAATTTTCGTAACTCTCCTTCTGACCGGTTTGAATTAATATAGGGGATAATCACAGCATTTCTTAAAAGCTGAATTGCACCTTCATGCACTACAAATGCCCGTGGGCATAGAAGCGTAGATTTCAATGAATGCACGAGGAATTTGCCCTTTTCTTCCTTCGGACGGCAGCAATGTGAGTACATTTGTCTTAAAAGGTGTTTTTGTAGTTTTTTAAAATAAAATAATTGTTCTTTGGAGTACCATGTTTATGAAGATAATGGGACCATTTATGACTAAGATGATGGTGCCACGTATTTTCTGTGAAAATACTTACTTTTCAGGTTGTGAGCAAAATAATGTCAAAAAGGGGCTTTAACTTAGGTAACATAGCATGAAAAGAAATGTTAAAAATATAAATAAAAATGCAACATAACCTAATCTAACCTAACCTAACCTACCTTTGCAGAAACAAACATTTTAAAAAGTGTCAAGGAATATATGTTATGAAAATTCTCAACAATAAAAAGGAAACCTAACCCAGCCTAACCTAACTTGACCTAACCTAAGCTGCTTTTGAAGAAAAATAATCCAAATTTTTGTTTACCAAAATTTTGATTTTTTGGGGGAAACTTTTTGGTATCATTGTGCTTTAAGGTGGTAACAAGAAAAATGCTTACACACATTTGCCTCCATTATGCAAACAAATGGGTTACGTTTGGTTAGGTTAGATTAGTTTAGGTGTTTTAAGTTGAAAATTTTCCTAAAATAATTTTTAAAAATCAATTTGAAAAGAAAATAAGTGGTCTCATCATCTTAGTCTGACCTTCATAAACAAAAAAAAACCTTACCTTCTCAAAATGAGGCATGAATACTAGTGGAAAAAAGAAGAGTCATATTTGATGACAAGGGGAGGACTAAACATGCCGTACACGCTATGCCGAACACACAGAATACTGCAAATTATTATTCTTTCTTTTTGCTTAACCGGTGTCACCCGGGTCCAAGGCGAAGCAAGTGGCACCGCTGGAACGGCCGTCATCACAGCTATCGCTGGGCTGTTGGAGCAGCTATGGCTACGCCATTGGGACAGGTGTGGGCGGTCGTCACTGCCAGGACAGCTGTGGCCGTTGGGGCGACCTAGCCACCGGGCCGGCTGCCGCCACTGAGATGGCGGTGGGTGACCTTCCCAGTCCTAGGCAGCATTTGTGGCTCTCAGGGATACCTTATCTCTGAGGCTAGCCCTCATTATTCCTCCAACCCATCGCCAGTTCTGAAGGACTCACCTAGCTCTCAGAGGGCCCGATCCCTCAGGGGCACATCCCAAACTTCAGGAGCATTCCAGTCCAGTCCTTTCTGCCTCTCAGGGGACCTATTCATCCATCAAGAGCCTTCTCCATCTTGCATGGGCCATTCCCACTCTTCGACAAAATTGTCTAGCTTTCAGGGGAATCCTGCAGCCTCACAATTTCTAGCAAACATCGCCAGCTCTCGGAACCCTCCTTAACTCTTAGTGGCTCTCTTCATCCCTATATGTCTTTCCCAGGCCTTAAGAGCATCACAGTCCGGTCCGCGCTAGCTACCAGAGGACCCCTGGTCTTCGAGGTCTTTCGGGCTGGTATTAACATTCTAGCTCTGTAACTGGCTTTCAGCATTCCTCACAACCATCACTAGCCCTTAGGGACTCTCTTTAGATCTCAAGGGGCCCTGCTCTTCTCATAGGGACTACATCCAAATCTCTTTGGCATCCCAGCCCTGTTCTCTCTAGCGCCCAGTGACCATTTACAATCATCAGGGGTCCTTTCCAGTTGCTGTGGGCCCTTCCCAGTCCTTGAAAGTCTTTCTAGCTTCAAGGACTTTCTAGCGCCGACATTGGCTCTCAGTATTCCTCTCAACCATCGCTAGCCTTCGGGACTCTTCTTAGCTCCCGGGGGCTCTGTTAGCTCTCAAGGGCCCTTTCAAGTTGCTAGGGACCCTTCATATGTTATCGACAGGCCTTGTGGTTTCAACAACATTCTAGCTCATTCCAGCTCTGAGGCTGACCGTCAGTATTCCTCGGCTCAATCTCCAGCGAACACGGCATTTTTTTACCTCTCAGGGGACCTTGTTCATCCATTAGGAGTCGTTCTCAACCTCAGAAGAATCCCAGTCCAGTTCTATTTGGCTCTCATAAGATCCTCTTCATCCATCTGGACCCTCTCCAGCTTGTAGGGCCCCAGCACAGTTCTCAATAATCCTGTCTAGCTCTCATCTCGGGGGAATTTCAGATCTCAGATGGACCCTCACCAGTCCTCTTCATCCCTCAGGGGCCCTTTCAAACCCAAAGAGCGTCCCATCCGTCTCTGACGCCCAGGTGCCTTATTTATTCCTCAGCTGTTAGGCACCAATTCTAGCTGATACTACTCTTTCCAGCTGGGATGAGCATTCCAGCTCTCGGACGGGTCCTCTCTTATTTTTACGGCCCTGGCTAGTCTTCAGGGCGGACGTCTTCCGGTCTCAAGGACATTTTCCACACAAGCTGTTAGGTGTATCCAAATTTGTCCTCCGTTATATCTCTGCCCCTCAGGGTGTTCGCCTGGAGGGTCAAATCAGACTCGCCAGGAGGGTCGGTACCCCTTTGTCCCTTGGACACGCCATTACTTTTTAACAGCCCGGGCCCTCCATGGGCTCAGAAGTCCTTTATGTAGAACCGGGAACCTTTCGCTCCAGCCCGGATCATCTCCGTAGCTCACGGGCCTCTGTATCGGCCTGAAGCCCGCTGTCAGGTCTGAGCACCCTTTATCAGCGTGAGCCAAAGCCGACCCAGTGCCTTTGTACGTCCGGCCCGGCCCCCATCCGTCGGCTTAGGGCCCCTCTTTCACGGCTCGAGACACTCTCCGTCCATCCGGAGTCCCCTCTTCAAAAGCTTGGGCCTCCTCTATCACTGTGCTTTTCCGACCCTAATCGGCCCAGAGGCCCTTTTTCCGGATCTGGACCCTCTTCGACGGCAAGGGGTCTTCCCGCGGCCAGGAGTCCTCTCCGTCGGTGCAGGGGCCCCCTTAGCGATCCAGGGCCTCCTCTGTCAGACCGGAGACCTTCTTTAAACAGCATGGCCCTCTCCATCAGATTAGGAGCCTTGTACGGCTTGGGCCCATCGGCCGGCCAAGGGGCCCTTTCTCATGACCCTAGGTCCTCTCCGTCAACTAGGGCCACCTCGGTCGTCTCAGGGGCTCTCTTTGACGACCCAGGGCATTTTCCGGCAAGCCGGTGACCCCTTTTCAAACGCTTTGGCCCTGTCTATCAGGTCAAGGGCCCTTTCTCGGCTTGGGCTCCGTCGATATCCCAGGGAACCTTCATATTGGTTCGGGCCCTCTCAATCAGCCTAGGAGCCCTTCCAACTATCCGAGGCCTCCTCCGTAAATCTAGAAGCTCTTCACGTTAGCCTAGCCAAGGGTCCTCAACATCTTCATGAGTGCACTGGCCTGGGCTCGGGCCCTCTTCATCGGCCGGGGCCCTTTCTTTCAGCGTTTCGTCGGTTCAGGTGCCCTAAACGTCGGTCCAGTGGCCTCTCACCTCTGGCTAGGGGCCCCTCAGACCATCCAGGAGGGGGCAGCTGCCCCCTTCGCTCCCCCTTGGCTACGCCACTGATATATATACATATATATATATATATATATATATATATATATATATATATATATATATATATATATATATATATATATATATATATATATATATATATATATATATATATATATATATATATATATATATATATATATATATATATATATATATATATATATATATATATATATATATATATATATATATATATATATATATATATATATATATATATATATATATATATATATATATATATATATATATATATATATATACTATACATATACATATATATATATATATATATATATATATATATATATTAGTATATTCACTTCAGCCTTCACCTACGTGCACACCGTTTGAAAAGTATGTCCATAAAAAGGTAAAATCAAATATGGTCCGATCATACCAGGTCAAGTCATCTGAGGTCATTGGCTTTCCGTGTAATATCATGTCACGCGACTTAGGCGGCGCTGGAACTGAAGTAAAATGTGTCAAAGAGGAACATCAATATTCTGTATCAGATGACATTCTCGTACATTATACCTGACATGACCTTATGTCATTGACCTTGGACACATATTATATGCAAGAATACTTCTTGCATTCTCTTTATCATTTTCAGCGTGAAGAAGTACCCCTAAATTTATGTTTCCCCACTCAATACAGTACGAAAGGGGTATTCACCTGACCTCAGGCATTCAACTCAATAAATATTTCGAGACCTTAGAACGATTGTTTGGACCAAAGGACAGCATGATCTGAATTAGGTATCCGAACGTGCAAAACGTTTCGTGTCTTTGGTACCTAAAATAAGGAATATGTACATGCTTCGATGGACATAATAGCCACACCTTCGTTTATTTTCAATCATTGCCGTAATTCCATTCATTATAAGGTATAGTATGCAACACGTTTCGTTCCAAATGTGGGAATTCTGCTTGCCCTGTGCATTACATTTTGTGGAAAGTGGCTGTCTAGTCGTGAGGTAAACTAAGTGTTTCTTGTATGTAGGTAAATTTGTACTTAAAATAGTCTATCAACTAAGAGAGTAGGAAGGTTTCTTACAAAAATTCTAACATTTGGAGTATACTTCAAATCATCGTGTTGCTTCTGGCACGTACCTAGCTACATTCCCGACTTGGGGGCCTATGCCTATAACACAGTGTAGTTCCTAGATCAAGTCGACGAGGTAAGCTAATGTAATATGCGAGGTAAGCTAGTTTAATCGAAGGATTATTATATTTAATGGGTTGTTGCGGTATATGTGAGCGCACGCATATGAAAATAATGAGATTCCTTCGGTGTTAATTTTTTTTTTCACCACTGTTCCATACATATATATGGAAAAAATTGCATCCAAAGTGAAGTTTCAGTTTCATGGAACTTGGGTAAATTATACATAACCCGGTTACCCTTGGAAGCCACGCATGCTAAAGAACAGTGTGTCAAGCACAAAGGTGAGAAAATATGCTCCAGTAATATTTACATTTAGAGTATGTTTCAAGTCATCCTCCTTACGAAAATATATGTTTGACATGACACCACTTTCATGCTTGCAAAAGCAATGTTCATTTATCTGAACCCTTCAAACCTGCCACTGACAAGTGCCAAACTCCCGTCCAAAAGAAGTAAATCGAAAGGTGCCGTTTCGATCAATGCAATTTTCGTCTCTCTCCTTCTGACCGGTTTGAATCAATATAGGGGATAATCACAGCATTTTTTTAAAAGCTGGTTTGCACCTTCATGCACTACAACTGCCCGTGGGCATAGAAGCGTAGATGTCAATGAATGCACGAGGAACTTGCCTATTTCTTCCTTTGGACGGCAGCAATGTGTGTAAATTTGTTTTAATAGATGTTTTTTTTTAGTTTTAAATTTTTATTTGTAATGACGTGTTTATGAAGGTGACTAAGATGATGGGGCAACTCATTTTCTGTGCAAATACTTACTTTTCAGGTTGTGAGCAAAATAATGTCAAAAAGTGGCTTTAAGTTATGTAACATAGCGTAAAAAGAAATGTTAAAAAAATGCAGCATAACCTAACCTAACCTAGCCTAATCTACCTCCGTATAAAAATTCCAACGAATAAAATTAGAGAACAAAAATGTCAAGGAATATATTTCCTAAAAATTGTCAGAATTAAGCAAGAAACCAAGCCAGCCTCACGTCACTTAACCTAACCTAACCTATGCTGCTTTTGAAGCAAAATCCAACTTTTGTTATTATTTTTAAAACCTTTTGGTATTATTGTCCTTTAAGGTGGTAACAGGAAAAAATATTTACACACACTTGCATCCATAACGCAAACAGATTGTTTACGTTTGGCTAGGTAAGGTTAGTTTACATTTAAGTTGGAATTTAAAAGAAAATGTTGTTTTTTTAAATCCATTTGCACAGAAAATAAGTGGTCCCATCATATTAGTCACCCTCATAAACATGGTATTCTGAAGAAAAATTGCCCCCTCCCAAAAAACCTTTTAAGACGATAATACCACAATGTGTATGTCCCATTTTTATTGGGTTGTTAGCGACGCACTGTATGCCGAGTCACGCGTAATGGCGTCGCCCATACTGCTTCCTCAGTGAGCCGAGGGATTTAAAAGTGATCCGAATGGTGCGAGTGTTGAACCCGGAACCTTCGGATCCAGAATCACGGCCACTCTCGCCTTGTATGTCCGAATAGGCTCCTCCTACACCCAAAGTTTTCTTGCGGTCTTCTGGGGACTGCTACCATGGCAACGTGCTAGACTACATGCGTGGGAAATAGACTCCGCCCACATACTTGTTTAGGAAGGTTTTTGGGGACAATACACACTCGTGACGTCAGCCCTGCCATCTGGCGGAGTATGAGTGCGTCCGATAGGCTCCTCCCACATGCATACACTACACACAAATTGCGAAAGGTAAATAGTGGGTTTCCTGGGGACACAAAAATACACGTCCCCACAATTTCTGAGTAAGTGGAGAGCACGAATTGGGAAAAGGAGACACCAACCACGAATTTTTTTGTCGTGTCCCCACAAAATGTCCCCACAATATGCATGTCCCCGCAATTTGGGTACAACACACGAAAATGTCCCCATAAAAGGCTGTTAGAAGTACACACACACACACACACACACACACATATATATATATATATATGTATATATATATATATATATATATATATTCAGAGCTCATATGATGTCTCCGAAACACATCTAATATTACCTACCGATTTGTAGTTTTTGTGTGCCGACAGGCTAAATTGTAGTCGCAGATGATTTTCTCCATTTCGATGAAAATCGAATTTATGGAGACTTTTTTTTTTTTTTTTTTTTTTTTTTTTTTTTTTTTTTTTTTTTTTTTTTTTTTTTTATTTTTTTTTTTTTTTTCCCTGGCCTTTTTTTTTTTTTCTTTTTTTTTTCCTTCTCTCTCTCCCAAATAGTTATTTTTTTTATTTTTTTTTTTTTTTTTTTGTTTTTTTCCCCTTTTTTGCATTTTTTTTCCCTTTTTTTAGAGGGTTTGGAATTTATTTGAAAATTCGAACCTTCCATTGGCAGACTTGTACTATCAGCACCCAATTCTTCTCCGACCTATATATCGAGGACTACTTTCCGTACTAGCACGCTGGCTTACACGACGTTACGTAATTTCCCAGCTGATTGGCCGCCCGATCCTGGGGGGGGCGCGGGGGGGTGTGTTTTTTTTCTTTTGGTGGTTTTTCCTTTTTTTTTTTTTTTTTTTTTTAATAAGGGGGGATGCTTAGAAATTTGGTTTGTTTGGAAAACTTATATTTTTTTTTTTTTGGGGTTTTTTCGTAACAAAAACCCCCCAAAAAAAAATATTTTTTTTTTTGTTTTTTTTTGGGGGGTTTTTGGAAGGTGGTGGTTTAGGAGGGGAAGGGCGGAGGTGCACCATCACTTATCGTGCTGAATTGCCGAGCCGTGTTGGTCTGTGTTGAATTTCCCCTCTGCTCTGGCTGTCAGTAGACCTTTTCACAACGTGCATGCACATATTGGAAGTCTGATGCGATTTAGGAATGCGCTCAGGTACAGTGCCGGTACAGGTACAGGTACAGCGCTGAGTCGGCCCGTTCACATCTCGGAAGCTGACAGGGCTAGAACAGTACATGTGCGCTTGTTTATCGTACCGTAGACATTGCTTCACTGATAAAAACGAGGAAAGGTTAATTGCCTGCCCAGGACTTCGAGCTGCTATCGATCGGATATTAAGTGCTGCAAGAACTATTATTAAATACTGCAAGAACTAGCTCCTGGCGAACAACGCTGCGCAACGATGTCTGGGTTGGTGTCGATGGGTTGGTGTTGGTCAGTTCGCGTCCAGCCGAGCCAACTGCGCTTCCGCCCAGTGTTGGTGCTGACGCCACGACTGCTGTTCTCAGGGCGGCCGACAACAAGAAGGTGCGCCAGGCGGTGTCGCTCGAGCTGAGTTTTGTCAGCTCCAATCTGCAGTACTTGAAGGAGGAGCTGTCCGACCTCAACAGCTCGGTGGAAATCTACCAGGGAGATAAGTGAGTCTATGACGGCCGGCGCAGTGGCGACAGCGAACACAGGTGAACAGGTGTGCGCCCACCAGGCGGACGGCAGCGTGTGGGCGCACACACGCTGCAGACGGCAGCGTGTGGGCACCCGAAGAGAGCAGACCCTCTCTTCGGGTTTCTCCGTGACAATTGTTTGGTTACAGGCGGCACATTGACAACACTGATATTCCCGACTCTGTCTAGCGCATGCCACTATGTGATCCATCAGACCATTCTTTGTAGTTTGGGGGCGCATCGACTGCAAAGGTCATAGAGCACCAGACCAGTCTCATTGTTGCCGTTGATCGGCTGGTGGGGTTGCTGTGCCGTTGGTCACGCTCCGCTGTGCGGGCACCAGTGTAGTTTATCACTGGTGGTATTGGATCACACCAGACTGGTCTGCTCAGCGCGGATGGTGGTTGGGAAGTGAGCACATCCCACCCGCGCTAATTGTACCAGTTCGCTCCGCTTCGCTGGAGCTTCCAGTTCCCGGAGAACTCTTCCTGGCTGGGAACAGCCGAGGATTGCGCAAACGTCAGGGAAATGAATGCGGTCCAGGTCTCGCCCGATTCTGTTCATGTCAAACGGTCACCAGTTCCGTCCACGTGGATATTTTTTAGGTGCACTGGAGTTGTGGCACTCTCCGAGTCGTAGTCGTTGGTTTGAAATCATTGCCGCAGATTCTGGGCCAGGTACAGAGGATATATATATGCTCTGTGTTTTCTTAAGCGTAACTCACATGGACGTTGCATGACTGGGAGATTTAGCATCAGGCTGTTTTGTGCCTCCACTGATTGTTGATGGTGAAGAGAACGTCTGCCGTGCCTTGATGTGCTGGACAATTCCTGCGATAACGGTTGATGCGTGCGGTTAATTGAACCGTTCCACAGCGTAATTCCTCACACATTCTCCCTGCGTGATCGGTCTTCACCCTCGACACGTGATCTCCAGCCTCTGACTCCGCTAGTCGATCGTCTATCGTGCACAGTGCACACTGCCGTGCACCAAGCTCTGAAGGCAGCTTGCACTAGCGGCGCGCACACGCGTCCATCGCTGTTTATCAGGCAGTGAGGCCGCGGACGTTTGGTCAAAACATATTTTCGCTCCAGTGTATCAACATGTCTGCGCTAAACGCATGTAACAGAGTGTAGCAGAACGGTAGCAACCTGGCGGCGAGGCATGCGATCACGAATGCTTCAAGTCAAACCTCAGGCTGCAACAACAGCATGGCTAGTCGGCGTTCTGCAATGTTCACCTGTGTATTATCATCACCTTCCCAAGAGGAATCAACAGACGAACATGAGGGTTTGGGAGAACATTCGAGATTTTCCCGCACAATTATCTCAATTTATTTCGCATGCTCATCGTATTGCAGTGGTGCTCCTCCGTAGAGACTTCACCTATGCTGTTGGTAGTAAGCTGACCGCGTTCTTGTTTCTCTTTCAGCGGAAATCCCTACATCCCAATGATTCCGTTCGGCCTCAAGGAGACAAAGTTCATCGATTTTAGCGACGCGTTCAAGGTGAGGGGCGGCACTGTTCGCTGCACACACTAACCGTACGCTCTCGTATGCTGCGCAAGATCTCGTGCTCCCTTTTGGTGGACGATTGTGGTGTTCTCCGACTAAACACCGTGATGAGCATCACGCCAGTTCCGTTTGGAAGACGTCGCCCACGTGCCCACGGTGCAGCAGTGTACACGCCACAGCCATGTGCCCACGGTGCAGCAGTGTTCACGCCACAGCTATGTGCCCACGGTGCAGCAGTGTACACGCCACAGCCATGTGCCCACGGTGCAGCAGTGTACACGCCACAGCCATGTGCCCACGGTGCAGCAGTGTACACGCCACAGCTATGTGCCCACGGTGCAGTAGTGTACACGCCACAGCCATGTGGCCACGGTGCAGTAGTGTACACGCCACAGCCATGTGCCCACGGTGCAGCAGTGTACACGCCACAGCCATGTGCCCACGGTGTAGCAGTGTACATGTCACAGCCATGTGCCCACGGTGCAGTAGTGTACACGCCACAGCCATGTGCCCACGGTGCAGCAGTGTACACGCCACAGCCATGTTCCCACGGTGCAGCAGTGTACACGCCACAGCCATGTGCCCACGGTGTAGCAGTGTACACGCCACAGCCATGTGCCCACGGTGTAGCAGTGTACATGTCACAGCCATGTGCCCACGGTGCAGCAGTGTACACGCCACAGCCATGTGCCCACGGTGTAGCAGTGTACATGTCACAGCCATGTGCCCACGGTGCAGTAGTGTACACGCCACAGCCATGTGCCCACGGTGCAGCAGTGTACACGCCACAGCCATGTGTCCACGGTGCAGCAGTGTACACGCCATAGCCTTGTGCCCACGGTGCAGCAGTGTACACGCCACAGCCATGTGCCCACGGTGCAACAGTGTACACGCCACAGCCATGTGCCCACGGTGCAGCAGTGTACACGCCACAGCCATGTGTCCACGGTGCAGCAGTGTACACGCCACAGCCATGTGCCCACGGTGCAGCAGTGTACACGCCACAACCACGTGCCCACGGTGCAACAGTGTACACGCCACAGCCATGTATGTGCCCACGGTGCAGCAGTGTACCGCAAGGCCAATAGGACCAGGCCTCCCATATTGACGCGCTCCGACGCACGACTTCACGATGTCGAACACCGTCGAAATCATGCATTCGCCCCTTTCGTGGTAACATTTCCGGTTCAGATTGCTGGGTGACCTGAGGGAGGACCGAATGAGCCAATTGGCGTAAACCAGGAACTGTCGCCGACATGCTTAGCATGCTTACTGAGCGATGGTGGCTGGTGTGCGTCACGTGTAGCGCAGCGGGAGGGGTAGTTTGTGAGACACGCATTTGGTGAGCGATACAAGGCCGTTTGTGAGTCACGCATTTTGAGAGCGACTGGGGGTGGTGTTTGAACTACGTGCTCGCGGAGTGTATCGTGAACGGAGTGTGTGTGTATGTGCGTGTGTGCGTGTGTGTGTGTGTGTGTGTGCGTGCGCGTGCGCGTGTACGTGTGCGTGCGCGTGCGCGTGCGCGCGCGCGTGCGCGTGCGTGCGCGTTCTTCGGAAAGAACAGCTACAGCTACACCGAGATCGTCGGCCGCCATCTCAGCCTGCCGTGCTGCGCGTCTGACGACGTACCGTCCACCCGCCGACGCCAGTCACCAGTCCCGTCCTTGACACGCCGCCTGTTGCAGGACTTCGTGCTGGAGCATTACAGCGAGGACGCCGACGAGTACGCGCCGGCCATCCAGGAGTTCACCGACATTCGACAGGTGAGCCGGTGCGCCGTCGTGTGCTGCCTCCGGGCTGAGGTCACGACCATATCCATCCACTAAGCCTGACACGCCGGGTATACGCCCAAGGTTGGGCGTATGCGACGGGGTGGCTCTTGCTCGGGCAAAACAGACGGCATATTCGCAAGAAAGGTTGGGCGCTACATAACCAATGATAGTTGATGCGTCTGAGCCCGAAAGGTGCAAAAGCTCCTCACACCTCAAGGTGCGCTCTGACAACATCGGCTGACGGACGTGTCTGCCAATGTCCTTGTGTCATGCATCATCTGGTAGCATTTTGTCATTGTTTATGATAAAATCACGTCGAATTGTCTGGCTGCTAAGCGTGACAAGTACTGGCCTGAATGGCCGCGCTTGGTAAGCGCTCCCATTTGGAGCCCAACAAGTAGACCACGACACGGGGGAGCATTAATAACAAAACCGGAATGGTACACCGGCAACAAAAAGTGCTGGGAAGACTGCAGCTATGTCCTTGTATCGGAGTCGTCCCGAGAAACGACCAGTCGCCGCTTGACCGCCCTCTAGCCATGGCCGACCGTATTCGTCGTCGTAGCATCGGGCTGGCCAGTGGCATGCGTCTGTGTCGTGGTGGCGCCATCACCACGGTAGTATGTAAACATTTTCGACCTGTCAGAGTGTGGTACGGATACGCACCACGCTGGGTTGTTGTGCTGTGAGAATGGGTCTGGAACCATCAGCGGCAATGAATGTACGCATATATTTATATATATATATATATATATATATATATATATATATATATATATATATATATATATATATATATACTAAATACTATATTATGACACTTACAGGAGCATAGCATTATGAGTAGAACGATAGATAACGGCGTTCGCTAACGAAATCCCGATCTTGCAGTTAGAACGCATCTTCTTTATGGGTATATTACTGCGGTGTGTCTTCAATACTTGCTCTGGCCTTGTATTGCTGACGCTCTGAAAAAGCTTTAGGTTGTATCACGGAAGTTTGGCCTAAGTTCCTTCGTGGCGTGTGGGATCACTGTACAGTCACTGCACCTCATGATCACACCGTCGACAAGTAAGCGTCTACATATTGAACCATTACTTCAAGTGTGGGTTCACCGTACAGTCACTATGCCTTTCATAATCACACAGTCAACAAACAAGCACCTACATATTGAACTATTACACTGGCCGATGACTGAGGGCCCGAAGAGATAAGAATAATAACAATTACTCTGCTCCACTAAACAGCGCTGCATTCAGTTCAACTCGTGGATGTCTGTATAGCGACCCAGGTGGATGGTGGACGTTTACGACATGGGTGTCCATATAGCGACCCAGGTGGTTGGTGGACGTTTACGGCGTGAATGTGTGCATAGCGACTCTTGTGGACGGTGTACGTTTGCGTCGTGGGTGTCCGTATAGCGACCCATACGGGCCGTGGACGGTTGCGACGTGGGTGTCTGTGTAGGGACTCATGTGGACCGTGGACGTCGGCGGTCTGAGCAATGCCGCCTCACCTGTGGCAGCCTTCAGCAGTGGCCAAAACGGCACCCACTGGAGGTCATGCCAAAGTCAGCGATGCGTGCTGGCGAAGCCTGTGACGGAAAACTGGTCGGCTCCTGGATGGGCCAGCAGTGTTTCCCACGATCGGCCGTGCGATCGCAGCGATGCGCCTGACCGTACCGGACAGCGGACCGCCAGGAGGACGACAGGAGCCGGGAGTGTCCGAGCGAGTCCTGCCCGGGCCAACGACATTTGCACACCGTGTTGTTAGGGGACGAGTGGTCTAGGGGTAAGATGCTCGTCTCACAATCGAAAGATTGTGGGTTTGAGTCTCACCTGTCGCTACTCTTCGCCCGCGACCAATCGGCGTGAGAGATTGGCGACGCTATCTCTCAACAGTCGACGTGTCGTAAAACCAATAACCAACCACCGTGTTGTTTTGCACATCGATAATGCTATAGTCGATGGGGTCAGGGTGATGTCGACTTCGAGGTGAAGATTTGAACAAGTGGTATGCCTGTCGGTTGCACATGCATCCGTCTCGCTGTTCATTGAATAAAGTCATAACCACGGTTAGCTAGGTGGGATATACTCGATAGAAGGTCAGTCCGGTGTCTATGCACGGTATGAAAACCAGTTCAGATGAACAAAGCGACATGTGGGATGTGTTCAATAGGTCAGCCCGATGTCTATGCAGGGTATGAATACCAGATCAGATGGGCAATGCGACGTGAGTAGCGATGTCTTGTGACATAATGTGGCTGACGTGACAATAATGTGTGTGTGTGTGTCTGCGTTTATGTGTGTGTGTGCGCTGTGGGTGTGGAAGTGGATGTGAGTGTGGGTGTGTGAATGTGTTGAAGTGGCCGAGTGGTCGGATGGCCCGACCCACCCTCGGGCGACAGCGATATCAGCGTGAGAAGTTTGAATTCATGTGATTCCGGGGATATTGTCGGTCGACACACATGGCCATCACACTGAGAGAAGCGTGATTTTGGTGGCGGCATGCCGAATCGGTAATTCTGAACTTCTTGCGCTTCAGTTGCAAAACCTACGGTTTTAAATAAAGAGAATAAACAGAGTAATGGAAGTGGCGTGACTACCCCCCATGCTGCATTACAGGAGACGAGTGGTCTAGGGTTAAGATGCTCGTCTCACAATCGAAAGATTGTGGGTTCGAGTCTCACCCGTCGCTACTCTTCGCCCGCGACCAATCGGCGTGAGAGATTGGCGACGCTATATGACTCAACGGTCGACGTGTCGTAAAACCAATAACCAACCAACCAACCGATGCTGCATTACGATGGTCAGAGTCTATGCGTCCTTGCAGCAGACTGTCAACAAACAGCATGTGTACACAGCATATGTGAGCCTTGTGGTTATGGTCCGGTGAATGCGCTACACGTCTGCAAGGTCCGTGTTCAGTCATTGCGGGGTCGATTAAGCTTCACGCCGTGCCGATGAATGGCACGCCGACAGCCGACCTGACCGCCGTCGGTGCCCCCAGGCGATGCGCACGCCGCAGCGGAACCAGAGTGGACTGGCGCTGTTGTTCGAGTACTACAACCAGCTGTACTTCATCGAGAGGAGGTTCTTCCCGCCCGACCGCAGCCTCGGCATCTACTTCGAGTGGTGAGTGGCGGCTTCGGCGGGCGCCCGGCTCGTCACGCCGACCGGGTCGGGGCGTCTCTGCCCACCTGCCTCTGCACTTCACGTGTGTTCGCCAGCTCCTGTTGTTACCAACCTGCGCGACGTTCGGCTATTGACGTTTCGGCGACGTGACGTCAGCCGTCCGCGGGCTCAGCGGCTGCCGGCCGGGGTCACCAGTGCTCGTTCAGCGGCTGCTGACCGGTGGACGAGTGCTCGTTCAGCGGCTGCTGGCCGGCGGGCGAGTGCTCGTTCAGCGCACGGTGCCGCGGCGGCTCGGAACACGTCCTCCAACCGAGCCGATACAGTCCAGCGGGCTCGGCGGCCGCGCCGTGCACAGACCACAGAGCGTTCTCTCAGAGCACCTCGGCGGTGGACATGGTGCTCTGGCTGGTCGTCAGACTATGGTCAGTGAGCGATGGTGGCCGGCTGCGGCCCCAGCTGGGGTCAGACACAGACGTGGTGAGCCACAGGAGGTGGCGGCCACAGCTGGGGTCAGACACAGGCGTGGTGAGCCACAGGAGGTGGCGGCCCCACCTGGGGTCAGACACAGACGTGGTGAGCCACAGGAGGTGGCGGCCCCAGTTGGGGTCAGACACAGACGTGGTGAGCCACAGGAGGTGGCGGCCCCAGCTGGGGTCAGACACTGGCATGGTGAGCCACAGGAGGTGGCGGCCCCAGCTGGGGTCAGACGCAGGCGTGGTGAGCCACAGGAGGTGGCGGCCCCAGCTGGGGTCAGACACAGACGTGGTGAGCCACATGAGGTGGCGGCACCAGTTGGGGTCAGACGCAGGCGTGGTGAGCCACAGGAGGTGGCGGCCCCAGCTGGGGTCAGACACAGACGTGGTGAGCCACAGGAGGTGGCGGCCCCAGCTGTGGTCAGACACAGACGTGGTGAGCCACAGGAGATGGTGGCCCCAGCTGGGGTCAGACACAGGCGTGGTGAACCACAGGAGGTGGCGGCAGGAGGCTATAATCGGTCTCTGTACCAGACCCAGCATATTGGTTCGGCGGGCACCGAGCATCACTTGCCTACGATAGCCAGTACAGTTCACATGTTTTGAAGTCCAAATGACTAGGGAACGTTTGCCATGAACATACATTCCGTGATATATTCAGCATGCGGCATCACGACATTTTACAATCGATTCACACAAACCGGTCCTTCCAAGGGCATTGTCAACATCGGTTTGGCTCTTCAAGCGAGAGATGGTAGACTATACCGTTACACTCATGCGGGATTTGCACACGATGTTGCTCATGGTGTCTGGGTCTCGGGGAAGGTTTGCCCACTCGCAACGAAAACCGCACGCGCGCTGTTGCCACGTCTTGCTCGACGGTGGCCGAGCCGAGCCCACAGGCCAGGAGACCGGCGGCCAACGTCGAATGTTCGCTGTCGACACTGGCCATCGGAAAGTGCCGGGTGGGTTTCACTTTCCGTGGTGGCTGCTCGGTTTGGTTTGTCCGTGTCAGTAGGCGGCGATGGCGTGGCACGCCATCCAGAGCTGATGGTACGGCTGGAACACGCACCGTGATAGATCTCGTCACACGCACCTCCACGTCTGTCTTATCTCAGTCCCACGACACCTATACACCTGCCATGTGCCAGTCCCACGCCATATCCACACCTGTCGTATCCCAGTCCCACGGCACCTCCACACCTGCCATGTTCCAGTCCCACATCATATCCACATCTATCATGTCCCAGTCACACACACCACTACGCCTGTCGTATCCCAATCCCATGGCACCTTCACACTTGGCATGTCTCAGTCCCATATTCTATCTAGATCTAGCATGTCCCAGTCACACACACCACTACGCCTGTCGTATCCCAATCCCATGGCACCTTCACACTTGGCATGTCCCAGTCCCATATTATATCTAGATCTAGCATGTCCCAGTCACACACACCACTACGCCTGTTGTATCCAAATCCCATGGCACCTTCACACTTGGCATGTCCCAGTCCCATATTATATCTAGATCTAGCATGTCCCAGTCACACACACCACTACGCCTGTCGTATCCCAATCCCATGGCACCTTCACACTTGGCATGTCCCAGTCCCATATTCTATCTAGATCTAGCATGTCCCAGTCACACACACCACTACGCCTGTCGTATCCCAATCCCATGGCACCTTCACACTTGGCATGTCCCAGTCCCACATCATATCCACATCTATCACGTCCCAGTCACACACACCCTACGCCTGTCGTATCCCAATACCGTGGCACCTTCACACTTGGCATGTCCCAGTCCCATATTCTATCTAGATCTAGCATGTCCCAGTCACACACACCACTACGCCTGTCGTATCCCAATCCCACGGCACCTTCACACTTGGCATGTCCCAGTCCCAAAAAGTAAACACCCGTATGGTCATATTCTATCTAGATCTAGCATGTCCCAGTCACACACACCACTACGCCTGTCGTATCCCAATCCCACGGCACCTTCACACTTGGCATGTCCCAGTCCCATATTCTATCTAGATCTAGCATGTCCCAGTCACACACACCACTACGCCTGTCGTATCCCAATCCCACGGCACCTTCACACTTGGCATGTCCCAGTCCCATATTCTATCTAGATCTAGCATGTCCCAGTCACACACACCACTACGCCTGTCGTATCCCAATCCCACGGCACCTTCACACTTGGCATGTCCCAGTCCCATATTCTATCTAGATCTAGCATGTCCCAGTCACACACACCACTACGCCTGTCGTATCCCAATCCCACGGCACCTTCACACTTGGCATGTCCCAGTCCCATATTCTATCTAGATCTAGCATGTCCCAGTCACACACACCACTACGCCTGTCGTATCCCAATCCCACGGCACCTCCACACCTGACATGTCCCAGTCCCACGCCATACCCACAAATATCGTGTTCCAGTCGCACGTCATATCCGCACCTATCATGTCCCAGTCCCACGCCATACCCACAAATATCATGTTGGGGCGGGGATGGCCGAGTGGTTAAGGTGTCGGGCTCTGGGTACCAAAGGTCCCGGGTTCGACACTTGCACTGCTCGGGACATTTCCCAATCCCGCGGCCCACCGGCGAAACAGTGTGGGCGGCGCCATTAGCCGTGAATGTGCAAAAAGCGTGTCGTGAACCACCCAATAAACAAACCACAACAACAAAACAAATATCGTGTTCTAGTCGCACGTCATATCCGCATCTATCATGTCCCAGTCCCACGTCATATGCACACCTGCCATGTCCCAGTCTCACGCAATATCCACAAATATAATGTCCAAGTCCCACGACACCTCCACATATGTCATCTCGGCCACAAGGCACCTTCACATCTGTCTTGTCCTACTCCTACCGCACATTCACACCTGTCATGGCCTAGTATCACGGAAGATGCACACCTGTCATATCCTATCCCCACGACAGATGCATACGGCGGAACAGTGTGGGCGGCGCCATTAGCCGTGAATGTGCAAAAAGCGTGTCGTGAACCACCTAATAAATAAACGACAGATGCATACCTTCCATGTCGCAATCACGCGACACCTTTATGCCTGCCATGTGTCAGTCCTACGGCACATCCTACTGGATTTGATGTTTTACATTCTGCAGGACTAAGTATGATGTCAGCAGAACATAGGCCCAAATCACCTAGTTTATAACCACCACGTTTATGTATAGCCACCAAAAATGCACAAAAGCATCACCTATGCCGACGAGAGTGCTGACGAACACGACTGAGGACGGACGACAGTGACTAACAAATGAGGACTGACGACTGAGGACGGACGATAACTAGCTGGCGACTGACGACTGACGACTGACTACCGAGAACTGGCGACTGACGACCGAGGACTGATGACTGACGACTGACGATAACTAGCTGGCGGCTGACGACTGACGACCGAGGACTGGCGACTGAGGACGGACGATAAATAGCTGGCGACTGACGACCGAGGACTGACAACTGACTACCGAGGACTGACAACTGACTACCGAGGACTGACTACTAACAGTAGAGGACTGACGACCGACGACCGATAAATAGCTGGCGACTGACGACTGACTACCGAGAACTGGCAACTGACGACCGAGGACTGATGACTGACGATAACTAGCTGGCGGCTGACGACTGACGACCGAGGACTGGCGACTGAGGACGGACGATAAATAGCTGGCGACTGACGACCGAGGACTGACGACTGAGGACAGACGATAAATAGCTGGCGACTGACGACTGACTACCGAGAACTGGCGACTGACGACCGAGGACTGATGACTGACGACTGACGATAACTAGCTGGCGGCTGACGACTGACGACCGAGGACTAGCGACTGACGACTGACTACCGAGAACTCGCCAGCTGAGGGGGTCGCGGTAGCTCAGTTGGTAGAGCGTCGGACTCTTGATCGCAAGATTGTGGGTTCGAATCTCGCAACCGACGGCATTTACCGAGTCCACCCGCGACCAATCGGCGTGAGAAGTTGGCGACGCTATATAACCTAGCGATTTAATGCGTCGTAAAAGAACCCAAGTTTCTTCTTCTTCTTCTTCCTCGCCAGCTGATAGGACTGTCAGCTGATTGACCATCCGTGATGGCATAGTGTTTGCACGCGCAACATTGGGCGATCCAATTTTAGCATGAGCAATTACAACATCAGTGGAATCAAAACAGTATTCGTATAACACAGTAATATTGGCTGCAAGCGTTAATGAAGGCTATTCCCCTAACATCGATATCGGAACAGCCACACTGAAGGAATTGGCTTGTGTTCCTGTTTTGTTCCCTTAGTTAGATAGGTCCTTTGAATTACCCGCTTGAACTGTAATTTACTGCATTAACTCGCATGTGGTTCAGCCCTTTAGCGGCATGCTTTTCATGGAGAAAGTATCGTTTCCGTCGAAAGAAGCATTGCATGCTCTCCGTCCTGACTGCACTAATGCTCGAGGTCAGGTGTCAATGATGCGATGGGCTCTTTTTACCGTCCGCTGGGGGTGCCATTTCGACCCCACAGAACCCACATCCGCACGGGCACGATTTACAGCCTTTGCCGCGAAAACAATGGGATATGCCGCAATGACTGGCATTCGATGCGACGACTTCGGTAAGACCACAACTGGATGTGTCTTATTGGTCCTTGTTGGTGGATGCTCCAGTCTAACACTTGCGCCAAGGCTAGAATCGCCTCAACACATTCAAAGTATTTCCAAGCCATTTGACGCAAAGGAAAGGACGCAGCATGACAACAAGGTGCATTCAGCCTTACCAAACCGGACCCCAAACTTGACATCGCCTGTTGCCGTCCCCCAGGAGACAGGTGAGAGCCGGCAAGGACGGGGAGGTTAATGGGGCACACACAAGAGGGGCCGAGCTTCAGCTCCTCTTGTACTTCCGGCGAGGTGTTGCAACTCCGGTTTACATCGGGCATCGTCAGACGTATGCATGCGGTGTTGTGTGTTACCCGGATCATACGTAGACACATGTAGGCACGCGGCGTTGCGTGCTACCTGGAACGGCGGCATCGTACGGTAGGCATTGCGGCCGTATTATGTCGCAGGTATCTCCGGTCGGCGGTACCGGAAAGTCGAGTATCCCGGCGGTATCACAGTCAGGTATCGCGAGCGGTATCACCGAGTCGAGTGCCTCGACTGTATCGCATAGTCGAGTGTGGCGGTAGCATCACAGTGTGTCCCGGCGGTATCACGGTCACGCATCAGTCGGTATCACGCAGGTATCACGGCGCTGCTGTCGCGCCACTGCACTGGCCGGCCACCATCTGACAGGCGGTCCCGTCATCCCGCGCCCGCGCGGCCGTACCGGGCGGCCGGCCGGCCCTCTCTGTCGTGACGTCACGCTGTTTACGAGCGTCGTCCTCTCGAGGGCTGAGCGCAGCAGCAGCACCCGATCGAGTGGTGTTGTTGCGCGGACCATCCGCGGCGTGCCGTCCGCACGGTCCGCACGCCGCTCACCTGTTGTTTGGCGGCCCGTGTGAACCGCTTGGCGGTGGTGGACGGTGTGCTGGTGCGTCACACTACGTGCCGTCCGCACGGTCCGCACGCCGCTCACCTGTTGTTTGGCGGCCCGTGTGAACCGCTTGGCGGTGGTGGACGGCGTGCTGGTGCGTCCTCGCGACACACTACGTCGCTGCAAACACGAGCCCCTCGTGACGAGCAGAGTCCAGCTGGCTCCAGACCCGTCGTGACGAGCAGCGTCCAGCTCGCTCCAGACCCCTCGTGACGAGCAGCGTCGAGCTCGCTCCAGACCCCTCGTGACGAGCAGCGTCGAGCTGGCTCCAGACCCGTCGTGACGAGCAGCGTCGAGCTGGCTCCAGACCCGTCGTGACGAGCAGCGTCGAGCTGGCTCCAGACCCGTCGTGACGAGCAGCGTCGAGCTGGCTCCAGACCCCTCGTGACGAGCAGCGTCGAGCTCGCTCCAGACCCCTCGTGACGAGCAGCGTCGAGCTCGCTCCAGACCCCTCGTGACGAGCAGAGTCCAGCTCGCTCCAGACCCCTCGTGACGAGCAGCGTCGAGCTCGCTCCAGACCACTCGTGAGCACCCGGATGGGATCGCGTGTGTGGGGGAAGGGGGCGCCGCAGATGGTGATGACCTGGCGAATCACTGCTGTGATTGACACACCGTGGGTGCGGAATGTTTTCAATTGCTGCTCAAACCCCGCGCAAACAGGCTTACGAGGGAAGACAGCTTTGCCGAGTGTCTAGAGTGCAGCGAGGATTGTCATTGGCCGGATAGTTTCAGTCAGGTGTGTTTTATCGGTTGCAATAGAGTTGTAGAACGTCGTACGTGGAGCGAGGGGAATCGCCTCATATCCAAAATGTACAGCGGGATACACCTCTACCAGCGGGAAACAACGAAGCAGGTCTACTCGTCAGATGTCCGATTCAGCACCCTTGAAGGCTTGATACATTTTATAGGAACAGGCGTGTAGCATGTTACCTGACAATGAAACATCATTTTCATGGGAGTGGGAGCGGCCTACAAGTGTGTGTGAAGGAGAGGGCCAAGCCGATTTCTAGGTTATTCTTTCCAGTCAACGCCATAGGTCGTTAACTTGGCTAAGATCCGACAAACGTTGGGGGAGAGGCATGCCCATCTGGCCGTCTGTTCCTACTGTGATGGTCATCCTAAGCATAACTATACATTGAATGAAGTGTGTACACTGGCGGCTCGGGGTTGACGAACAAAATGTAGGCGGGAATTGATTCACTCTTGCTGACGACTGGCTGCAGCGAGTCCCCGTTGCGTCAGAGTCTGATCCTTGGCGATACGTGGCAGTCACTCCGACTACACTTTCAGTGCCCGAAGTCAGTGCTGCCCTCCGATTACTTCGTGGAATCGCGCCACCCGTGGAGCACTACCTCATTTTGTTCCCGGAAGGAAACCATATCGCATGCACAGTTGCCATCGTCTCTGTTTGCCTGCGGCTTCAGACTGATGGCGGTTAGCGAACCAGTCCACGTCCGTGGCTGGTTACAGGGCAGTCGAACGGGAGCATGTTGGCTAGCGAACCAACATGATGGCTCTGTCTGTGACATGGCTGGGCTGGTTACCATGCCTGAAACCATGTCACCACAGTCCTGACGACCAGCTGGATCTCATGTTGCTTGTGCCTCACGCGTCAGTCTTCGATTGACACCCACACTCGCGCACGGCAGCCATTCATTCACACATTCAGCATTTATTCATCATTAATCATGCTGTCGTCATTCATTCATTCATTCACATGTTTTTTTTGCCATCATTCAGTCATTCGTAATTAATTCATTCATTCATGCATCATTTCATTCACCATTCATTCATGCATACGTGTGGCTCATCAGTGTGTGCAAGTCCGAGACACAGGACACATATTGACGGGCCCATCCAGCGGCTGTTCTGCGCATGCTCCGTGTTTGCCCATTGGTGAGGCGTGTCCGCCGCAGGCACGATCTTGGCCAGGCTCCTCTGCCCGCACGCGTGCACCTCGCCGAGTGTCGGTCCAGTTGTCCTGTTGAGAGGGATATATATCGCTTGAGGACAGCGGTTAAAAAAAATGTTATCTTGGAGAATGAATACCTTAGCTTCCTCAGATATGAAACATTCACATTGCCCTATAGTGTCTACATCTCATCACTCTCTAACAAAAATGTATATTTGTATGACTACAATCGCTGCTGTATGAAATAAAACTAGAACACTTAATTTCCTATCTTCAGGTTTTTCTATTTTGTTTCGGTTTTGATGGAAAGAAGGTTGCTGTTTGACGTTTTCTTCAGTGTGCTGCTGTTTTCTCCTCCCTTCCCTTGTCCACCTGTACCATCATTTGATCCGAGCAGTATGTACCTCGTGTCTCTTCCACGACTGCATCCGTGTACCACGAGCAGGTACTCCAGTTGTGGACCTGTGACTATGCCTGTGCATCTTCGGCAGGTACGACTCGCTGACCGGCCTGCCCAGCTGTCAACGAACCGTCGCCTTCGAGAAGGCGTCTGTGCTCTTCAACATGGCGGCCCTCTACAGCCAGCTGGCGGCTCGGCAGGATCGCGGCTCCCAGGAGGGACTCGACGACGCTGTCGACAGCTACCTCCGCGCAGCCGGCATCTACAGGTGAGGGGAACACTCCGGGGAGGGTCTATATGTGAGAGGAAACACTCTGGGGAGAACACAGGTGAATGGGAACACTCCGGAGAGAATACAGGTGAAGGGGAACACTCCGGGAAGAATACAGGTGAGGGGGAACGCTGTGGGGAGAACACAGATGAAGGGCACCCGAGGAGGGTCTGCAGGTGGGGAGAACACTCCGGCAATGGCGGCTATGGGTGAGAGGGAACACCTGAGGAGGTTCAACAGGTGAGGGGAAGCGCTCCGGCAGCGGCATCTACAGGAGAAGAAGAATACCCAGGGAGCGGTATCTACAGGTGAATCCCGATAGCGGCATCTACAGGCGAGGAGCACTTCGGGAGCAGCATCTACAGGTGAGGAAGAACACCCCGGGAGCAGCGTTTATGGATGAGGCAGAACACTTCAGGGGCGGCATTTACAGGGAGGAGAAATACTCTGGGAGCGGGATATACAGGCGGAAGGGGTCGGATGGAGCACTCCGGCAGCGGCATCTACAAGTTGAAGAAGTACCCTTGAGGGCGGCGTATGAGGGGGAAATTTGCAGCCAATCAAGCAGTCTTACTGCTAGTTACTCGAGTGAGAATTGTGAGGGGCATCGGTCAGAACAGTACCTCGAAATCCGGTTTGTTCCTTATGTGGTACATAACAATCCTTTCAAATAAAATGTGGTTTATTTTTAGCAAAGTCTCCGACACCTTCGTCCGATATTTTTGATTGAGACATGGCCAGGGTGCTGTCCCTCCTCGAGATGTGACGATGTCCTACAGATTTAGAAATGCATGTTAAAAACATTCAGGTTAATGCTAAGAGCAAAGTAGTATACGAGCATGCTGTGGGGATTCACGTAAACTTGGCAGGAGTTACACTAGACAGGTTTAGACTATCGCAGCCATATGTTGACCCCCGAGCCATTCACACCAGCACATCTACTTCCTCATCCAGCCACCTACATCATCGAGAACTGTAGTTACTGGTCCAGTCATGACTGGACCCAGATGTTCCGTCATTCATCCACGTGTCGTCAGGTACATCCTGGATAACTTCAGTAACGCGCCCAGTCGTGACTGGACCCAGATGTGACGTCATTCATCCACGTGTCGCCAGGTACATCCTGGAGAACTTCAGTAACGCGCCCAGTCGTGACTGGACCCAGATGTTCCGTCATTCATCCACGTGTCGCCAGGTACATCCTGGAGAACTTCAGTAACGCGCCCAGTCGTGACCTGGACCCGGACGTGCTGGACGTGCTGGCCAACCTGCTGCTGGCTCAGGCCAAGGAGTGTCTGCTGGAGAAGCTGCTGTTGCCAGCGGAGAAACTGGACCTCGGCGCCCAGCTAGACATCGGGCAAGAGGCCGCTCAGGTGGGCAATCGGCCAGGAGGCCGGTCAGATGAAGCAATGGGGAAAGAGGCCAGCCAGGCAATGCATTACGGATGTTTTCCTACGTATCTCTCAAACCATGAAGAGAAATGGAACCTTTTTAATGCGCATTGCTCCGGTGATATGTTTTGTTGTTTGTTGTCAGCGATGCTGTGCTGTTTGTCTCTGTCTGTGTTGCTAGACATGAAGCTTAATGTATGAGCGATGATTGCTGAACACCCGCCAGCCTCTCAACCTGGCGGCGATGGGCTGAACTGTGGGTGAACTTGGCCTCGTCCGCCTGTCGCTAGGTGTCCGAGGTGTACGAGCGACTGAGGGAGCAGATGTCAGCACCGTCGGTCGAAGAGTCGCTACCCCTCTCCTGGCAACAGCTGATACGCATCAAGGAGGTGTACTACACAGCTCTCTCCCACCACCACTTCGCCATTGGTATGTGTCTCGCCCAGTACCACTGTGGTCAGTAGTGTCGCTGCCTCGCCCAGTACCACTGTGGTCAGTGGTGTCGCTGCCTCGCCCAGTACCACTGTGGTCAGTGGTGTCGCTGCTTCGCCCAGTACCACTGCGGTCAGTAGTGTCGCTGCTTCGCCCAGTACCACTGTGGTCAGTGGTGTTCCTGCTTCGCCCAGTACCACTGTGGTCAGTAGTGTCGCTGCCTCGCCCAGTACCACTGTGGTCAGTGGTGTCGCTACCTCGCCCAGTACCACTGTGGTCAGTGGTGTCGCTGCCTCGCCCAGTACCACTGTGGTCAGTGGTGTCGCTGCCTCGCCCAGTACCACTGTGGTCAGTAGTGTCGCTGCTTCGCCCAGTACCACTGTGGTCAGTGGTGTCCTGCCTCGCAAACCGTGGTAGTGGTGTCGCTGCCTCGCCCAGTACCACTGTGGTCAGTGGTGTCGCTGCCTCGCCGAGTGCCACTGTGGTCAGTGGTGTCGCTGCCTCGCCCAGTACCACTGTGGTCAGTGGTGTCGCTGCCTCGCCCAGTGCCACTGTGGTCAGTGGTGTCGCTGCCTCGCCCAGTACCACTGTGGTCAGTGGTGTCGCTGCCTCGCCCAGTACCACTGTGGTCAGTGGTGTCGCTGCCTCGCCCAGTACCACTGTGGTCAGTGGTGTCGCTGCCTCGCCCAGTACCACTGTGGTCAGTGGTGTTGCTGCTTCGCCCAGTACCACTGTGGTCAGTGGTGTCGCTGCCTCGCCCAGTACCACTGTGGTCAGTGGTGTCGCTGCCTCGCCCAGTACCACATGGTCTGGTCCTCCCAGTGGGTCAGTGTGTCGCTGCTTCGCCCAGTACCACTGTGGTCAGTGGTGTCGCTGCCTCGCCCAGTACCACAATGGTCAGTGGTGCCTGCTCCCCAGTACACAATGGTCAGTGGTGTCGCTGCCTCGCCCAGTACCACTGTGGTCAGTGGTGTCGCTGCCTCGCCCAGTACCACTGTGGTCAGTGGTGTCGCTGCCTCGCCCAGTACCACTGTGGTCAGTGGTGTCGCTGCCTCGCCCAGTACCACTGTGGTCAGTGGTGTTGCTGCCTCGCCCAGTACCACTGTGGTCAGTGGTGTCGCTGCCTCGCCCAGTACCACTGTGGTCAGTGGTGTCGCTGCCTATACCGTGGTCAGTGTGTCGCTGCCTCGCCCAGTACCACTGTGGTCAGTGGTGTCGCTGCCTCGCCCAGTACCACTGTGGTCAGTGGTGTCGCTGCCTCGCCCAGTACCACTGTGGTCAGTGGTGTCGCTGCCTCGCCCAGTACCACTGTGGTCAGTGGTGTCGCTGCCTCGCCCAGTACCACTGGTCAGTGGTGTCGCTGCCTCGCGAGCAAACACAATGTTCACTTTAAAGCTGTATGGGAAGTCAATTTTTGTCATTGCTCGTTTTTGAGTAGCAGAGCAATGACTGGGATTAGTGACCGTGATCAGTGATTGTCCAGTGACCAGGGTCGGAAATACTGGGCACTTCTGGACGTACTCTCTGGAGAGTAAAAGCAGTCTCATAGTCCATTCCTGCACGCTACCATCCGACCGTCCGGCTCGCTCACGTGACAGGGAACCGTGTGGCGACCGGGCAAGGTCGTTCGGACGACCTTGACCGCAACGTGAAAGAAGGGCCTATGCGTCCACTCGCTCCTCCGGAAAGGGCGTCCAAAACAGCCGGGTATTTCCAACGCTGCCAGTGACTGCGCCCGGTGACCGTGACCAGTGACCGGTGGCCGTGGTCAGGGCCGTGACCGGTGGCCATGCTCAGTGACCGTTACTGGTGGCTGTGACCGGTAGCCGTGACCAGTGGCCGTGACCAGTGGCTGTGACCGGTGTCCATGCTCAATGACCGTTACTGGTGGCTGTGACCAGTGACCATGACCGGCGGCCGTGATCGGTGACTGTGACCAGTGACCGTTACTGGAGGCTGTGACCGGTAGCCGTGACCAGTGGCCATGACCGGCGGCCGTCACCAGTGGCCGTGACCGGTGACCGTGACCGTGACCAGTGGCCGTGACCGGTGACCGGTGACCGTGCCTGCAGGGCTGCTGGAGCACGAGGGCGGCCTCAGCCGACGTATGGCCGACACCCTACAACTGTCCCAGCGCGATCGCGACAACCAACTGCTGGCCGTCGAACACAAGGTGCCCTGCAACAAAATCCAGAAAGACTACCTAGGTAAGAAGCCATTGAGCAGCCGTGCGCTTTGCCCCGTCACTTACACACTACCACGGTTGAGTCGTGCCACTTTTTCTCCAGGCAATCCCGCTTCTTCGAACATTTTCTCACAAGCCACCATTCCTCATTTCCATATCAATGCCGTCCTACGGCGTATGTTCGCGCTGCGGTGTTATACCGTGGCCAGTTGAGCCACTGTTGCTCCCACCTCAGCTTAACACCGTTAATATGGCTGCTCACCGCACCACGCCACCCCACCCCACCTTACCTCCGTTGCGTACTACCCGATGTCCATGTTGTCCCCACCATCTGCCCACGGTACCTACCATTGCGCCAACTCGACAACAGGGGTCTTGTTCTATATTCAAACAAGGCGATATATACATATATATTCAGGCAAGTGTCCCCTGAATGTTGGCTTCGTCCCCCCCCCCCCCGCAATAATTTCAACCTTTAACATGGGAGCCTATGGAGTGTGTCCCCAATCCATTTTGGTATGCCCACTGCACTGTATTTACCCCCTCCCCCCAAAAAATTATTTTCAAACATCAACGCCCGTGCCCCGAGATGTTGATCCAGTGTTAATCCAGTGTCCAGTCCAGTGATCCAGTGTTAATCCAGTGTCTGCACCGACAGCTAAGTGCCACATGCATGAGGCGATCGTGCTGCACGAGGAGGCTCTGCGCCTGTACCGGATGGCGCGCGAGCTGAAGAAGCGCGACACGCTGCGGTTCGTGCTGCGCCTGGCGCTGGAGCTGAGCGCTGAACAGTACCAGCTGCTGGAGCGCGAGGACGACTTCGAGCAGCCGGTGGAGCCGCCCATCATCACAGGTGAGACCCGCCCACCGCCCACCATCGCAGGTGAGACCCGCCCACAATCACGGGTGAGACCCGCCACCATCACAGAGACACGTCCTCCAATACTGGCGGGACCGCCCACCACCCACCATCACAGGTGGGACCCGCCCATCATCATAGGTGAGACACGTCCACCATCACAGATACACGCCCATTATCACAGATAAGACCCGCCCACCATCACAGACATGCTCAGTGTAACTGTTGGGATCCGCCCACAATCACAGGTGCAGGCTCATCAGAGACGCGCCCATCATCATTGGCGGGATCCGCTCAACATCACAGGGACACAACAGTCATAGAGACATGTCCATCATAACAGAGACACGCCGTCACCGTAGAGACACGCCGATCATAACGGAGGTACGCCGATCATAACAGACACGTCCATTATCACAGAGACACGTTCATCATCGCAGAGACACGCCGATCATCGCAGAGACACGTCCATCATCACAGAGACACGTCTACCATCGCAGAGACACGCCGATCATCACAGAGACGCCCACCGTAACTGGCGGGATCCGCTCACCATCACAGACTCGTCCATCATCACAGAGACACGTCCATCATCACCGAAACGCGTCCATCATCACACAGGCTCACCACAACAGTGTAAGCCGCCAAGACGGACGGGCGAGGAGTATCGGTCTGGAGCGGTCTCCGCCCACCAACGTCTGAGGCTGTACCTGGTGCTGGTTTGGCCACATCAGCTACAGGGTGGATAGCTGTAGGCTAGCGGGATAGCGCGGGCTCTGTACTGGCAGGATCGTCACGGGCCGTACGGTAAATGTCCGACGGTCGTCGTCACCGCAGGGTCGTCTTGACGCCACCGTGTGTGACGGTAGACTCGTCTCAATACCACCGTGTGTGACGGTAGACTCGTCTCAACGCCGCTGTTTGTGACGGCAGACTCGTCTCAGCGCCCCTGTGACGACAGCACCATTTGTGACGCGCCGACTGTTGTCCGTTTGTCTCGTCTTGACGCACTGTTTGTGACGACAGACTCGTCTTGAAGCCACCATTTGTGACGGCAGACTCGTCTTGACCCACTGTTCGTGACGACAGACTCGTCCTGACACCACTGCTTGTGACTATGTGCTCGTCCCGACACCACTGTTTGTGACGATAGACTCGTCTTGACACCACTGCTTGTGACTGTGTGCTCGTCTTGACGCCACTATTCGTGACGACAGACTCGTCTTGACACCACTGCTTGTGACGACAGACTTTTGGACGACAGACTCGTCTTGACACCACTGCTTGTGACGACAGACTCGTCTTGACACCACTGTTTGTGACGACAGACTCGTCTTGACACCACTGCTTGTGACTGTGTGCTCGTCTTGACGCCACTGTTCGTGACGACAGACTCGTCTTGACACCACTGCTTGTGACTGTGTGCTCGTCTTGACGCCACTGTTTGTGACGACAGACTCGTCTTGACACCACTGCTTGTGACTGTGTGCTCGTCTTGACGCCACTGTTTGTGACGACAGACCTCGTCTTGACACCACTGCTTGTGACTGTGTGCTCGTCTTGACGCCACTGTTTGTGACGACAGACTCGTCTTGACACCACTGTTCGTGACGACAGACTCGTCTTGACACCACTGCTTGTGACTGTGTGCTCGTCTTGACGCCACTGTTTGTGACGACACTCTACCCCTCTTGTGACTGTGTGCTCGTCTTGACACCACTGCTTGTGACTGTGTGCTCGTCTTGACGCCACTGTTTGTGACGACAGGCTCGTCTTGACACCACTGTTCGTGACGACAGACTCGTCTTGACACCACTTTTGTGTCTGTGTGCTCGTCTTGACGCCACTGTTTGTGACGACAGACTCGTCTTGACACCACTGCTTGTGACTGTGTGCTCGTCTTGACGCCACTGTTTGTGACACTTACACCACTGTTCGTGACGACAGACCTCTTTACACCCCTCTTGTGCTGTGTGCTCGTCTTGACGCCACTGTTCGTGACGACAGACTCGTCTTGACACCACTGCTTGTGACGACAGACCCGTCTTGACACCACTATTCGTGACGACAGACTCGTCTTGACACCACTGTTCGTGACTGCGTGCTCATCTTGACACCACTGCTTGTGACGGCAGGCTCGTCTTGACACCACTGCTTGTGACTGTGTGCTCGTCTTGACGCCACTGTTCGTGACGACAGGCTCGTCTTGACACCACTGTTCGTGACGACAGACTCGTCTTGACACCACTGCTTGTGACTGTGTGCTCGTCTTGACGCCACTGTTCGTGACGACAGACTCGTCTTGACACCACTGCTTGTGACGACAGACCCGTCTTGACACCACTATTCGTGACGACAGACTCGTCTTGTCACAACTTTTTTTTTTTTTTTTTTTTTTTTAACGCCTTTTTTTGTAAAGAAAAATTTTTTTTGACACCACTTTTCGTGACGACAGACTCGCTTGTCACAACTGTTCGTGACTGCGTGCTCGTCTTGACACCACTGCTTGTGACGGCAGACTCGTCTTGACGCCACCGTTTGTGACGGCAGACTCGTCTTGACGCCACCGTTTGTGACGGCAGACTCGTCTTGACGCCACCGTTTTTGTGACGGCAGACTCGTTTTGACGCCACCGTTTGTAAGACTTTTTTTTTTTTTTTTTTTTTTTTTTTTTTTTTTTTTTTTTAAACACTTTTTTTTGGGGGGGGGGGTTTTTTTTAAACCATTTTTTGTGATTGGGTGGGGGTTTTGACACCACGCTTGGGAGGAAAGCCCACCCTTGGTCTTGCCTGTTTGGACGACAGACTCGTCTTGACACCACTGTTGTGAGCAGACTCGTCTTGTCACAACTGTTGTGACGGCAGACTCGTCTTGACGCCACCGTTTGTGACGGCAGACTCGTCTTACGCCACCGTTTGTGACGGCAGACTCGTCTTGACGCCACCGTTTGTGACGGCAGACTCGTCTTGAAGCCACCGTTTGTGACGGCAGACTCGTCTTGACTGTTGTCACTGCTTGTGACTGCGTGCTCGTCTTGACACCACTGCTTGTGACGACAGGCTCGTCTTGACACCACTGCTTGTGACTGTGTGCTCGTCTTGACGCCACTATTCGTGACGACAGACTCGTCTTGACACCACTGTTCGTGACGACAGACTCGTCTTGTCACAACTGTTCGTGACTGCGTGCTCGTCTTGACACCACTGCTTGTGACGGCATACTCGTCTTGACGCCACCGTTTGTGACGGCAGACTCGTCTTGACGCCACCGTTTGTGACGGCAGACACGTCTTGACCCCACCGTTTGTGACGGCAGACTCGTCTTGACGCCACCGTTTGTGACGGCAGACTCGTCTTGACCCCACCGTTTGTGACGGCAGACTCGTCTTGACGCCACCGTTTGTGACGGCAGACTCGTCTTGACTGTTGTCACTGCTTGTGACTGCGTGCTCGTCTTGACACCACTGCTTGTGACGGCAGGCTCGTCTTGACACCACTGTTCGTGACGGCAGGCTCGTCTTGACACCACTGCTTGTGACGGCAGGCTCGTCTTGACACCACTGCTTGTGACGGCAGGCTCGTCCAAGTATCAGCTGTCACTGCAGGCGCCCGACTTCAGCCAGCACCAGGTGTCCGACCTGTTCCGCTCACTGGGCCCGGTGGAGGTGTTCTCGGCCTTCCACCACTGGTCGGCGCCGCGCACGGTCACCATCAGTCGTCGGCCCGGCGAGGGGCTCGGCTTCAGCGTCAAGATGGAGGCGCCCGTGGTGGTGGTGGGCGTGGAGCCGGCCGGCCTGGCAGAGGTCAGTTGGTAGACTGAACGTGACTCTCCACACTCGCAGAGGTCAGCCTGCGGTCACCGTGACGGAGGGCAGATCAGAGGCGTTGTTTTGAATGTGTTGGCACTGGAAGTGCTCTATCCATCGCCAGATGGTGCAGCCAGCGCCCTCCGGCGTTTGTCCCAGTGTCGCCTGAAAATCTTCACGTGAACCGTTCCCGTGGCCAATCACTGTTCTTGAATGCCTACTCGTGCATGCTAATCGGGGATGTTTGCGCACCCCGTCCACCACATCCCAGTCAGCAATTTGTCCTCACCTCAGCGGGCTAAAGTCTGCGCCGGTAGTAGGGAATTCAGAGCATTCGTCTCCGCACAGCAAAGCGTTCCCCCGATCAAGATGAGTCTGAAAGTCCCCCTGGTCCTGCAAGTGGACATTTTCCCCGCAGCGTTTTTCCCTCCAAAAGTGCTCGACCTTGACATGAGCGCCCAGCGAAGCGCACCGCTCCGAGGTGTTCCGACAGCCTGCACCGGCGCGGCCTGCGGCTCATCAGTCCGTGCGCTCGTAACGTGTCTCCCTCTGTACCGGCAGAGGGTCGGTCTGAAGGAGGGAGACTACATAGCCGGCCTGGACGATCAGGACCTCAAGTGGAGCGGTCACACCGACGTAGTGGCGCAGATCAGACGCGCCGGAAATGAGTTCCAGCTCAAGATAATCACACCCATGGACAAGTCGGGGCAGGTGAGAGAGAGATACGATGTCGGCTCGGGATCAGTACGTTGAGTGACGTCATTATGCCACGCCGACTAGCCGCACCCAACAACAAATCCGGGCCAGTGAGCACATGACAATAGTGTTGTTGTACCTGTAACTGGGAGCGAAGCCGGAAGGCTGGTGCGGGATCATGCGTACATGCATGTACGTACATACACACACAATATATATATATATATATATATATATATATATATATATATATATATATATATATATATATATATATATACACACACACACACACACACATCCTACTATACTCGTTTCGACATCTCACACCTAACAAAGAACCATTATTTTAACACTGCATATTCCCAGCCTCGGTGGTGTGGTGGGATGTGAATGGTGATATACGTTAGTAAAGCGGCTCATCGCACAAGCATAGCACCATTTTACCATCCATCCACCATCTGGCTTGACTTGACCCGCGACCCCGCCCTGCGTGCGCAGAGTCCGGAGCCGCCGCGGCTACCGCTGCTGCCGGCGCTCTCCGACAAGACGTGGGGCTCGCTGTCCAGCTCGGGCGTCAGCTCTGGCGGCGCGTCCAGCCGGAAGCCGAGCCCGGCCAGCAGCCTGGCCAGCCAGAACAGCAAGGGCTCGGCGCGCCGCCACTCGTGGAACCCGTTCAAGAAGGGCGTCCGGTCCGACCACCCCGAGCTGTACATCAGCAACGTGGTGTTGCGGTGAGGGCCGCCGCCCGCCCCATCTGTACATACGTCATCCGCCGGCGCGCGACTGTTCAGTGAACGCGTGCCCGCCCGACTGCTCTGCGTGCCTGGCTGCGTGAGTGAATGCGGGCGGGAGCCGCTCCGGGCCGCTCGCCACAGTTGCGAGGGTCGCCGGGAGGCGGCAGCACCGTAGGGACGCCCGGAGCGACGGCCGACGCGAATTCAACGTCGGACGTCGGCGACTCGGTGGAATCGGTCGCTGTGCTGCCAATGCGGCCGCTCGCGGATCCGCCAACAGTGACGTCACCGACATGACGTCACCAGTCGTGTTGCCCCGCGTGGCACATGTCGCCCAGGCCACAATGGCAGCGGACTCCAGTGGCAGCGTTGATGTTGGAATGCTGCGGCGGTTCGTCGTGGTACCGTTGCGTTCGAGTGCAGCTATTTGTGTGTGGTGGAATATATATGCACAGCAGTTGGGGGCCAAACCAGCTCGCTTGCGGACCGTAGCAGATCTGATATGCTGTTGAAGTACCTACAAATCCCGATGTATTGTGTATTGTGATATCCACAGCATGTGACATATATTACTGTTCAGTTGCTCGCCATGACGCATTTAGTGGGGGCTGAGCAGGTGCGCGTGTTCAATAAATGTGTACGGCATGTTGAAAACGGAGGTTTCTCGGTAATTGTCTGCAGAACAAGCTTGTACATCCATAGCATTACCGGATGGGACGCTTGCAGTATTTTGTAATATTAGTTTCCCATTGAGGCACTTTGGTTGAAGGGCACTTCTTCCACTTCCACTTCAGCCACGTCTCATACCTATAATTCTGCAGAATTCCCCCTCCCCTCATAAAACAATACCTATGCACTTAAGTGGTAACTACGTGACCGCCTGTGCAGTACCGATACAGTACTTTTGCGCAAAGCTGCATGCCTAGGCGTCTCAATGCCGTCAGAAACAACTTGTCATGCACGAACACGTCCGATGCATATACAAATATGCCACAAGACCAAAACGGGACACGTGTCGCCGTTTCACGCACAGCCCGCGCGGCTCGTTTCCTTCGCACATTTCGCTAATCGCATCCGCAATCGCCGCCGCCGGCATCGCAGTCGCCGCCGCCGCCCCAATCGCCGCCGCCGCCGCCGCCCCCATAGCCGTATTCGAATGGCATGTCACGAGTTCCTCCACTGCAGCAGTTGGTTGTCGTATCAGTCGTGTGTGGGCCAGAGAAGGCGTCCCGGTCGCCACTGCTGTCGTCGCAGCACCACCAGCAGCAGCTCTGTCCAGGTATCACCACCACCTCGCCGGCAGTGTCTGCCGGCTGCTTCTTGTTGCTGGCAGGGTCCTCTGCTGGCGGAGATGCCAACTTCGTGGGCTGCGTGCAGACAGCAGATGGCGTCTGGGGCTTGCAGTCGGGTGCTGAACTGTCATGGTCACTCATGGTCCCGATAGCCTGCGGCACAGACCGCGGCAACGTTGCAATATCACATCAACATGGAATCGGTGGATTCACCCAATCGTGGCGTACTAAATATCATTGGTTTTAATTTGTAATTACGTTTGAACCATCGTCAACACGTAATGCCAAGCGCAGACGAAACCCTGCCGCTAAGAATGAAACACCGTTCATCCACATCCACGCACAATGTGTGTGTGTGTGTGTGTTGAATTATATTTGGACAAGTTATGTACAAGTGGCACAGTGAGAAAAACTATATCTTCTTACATACGTACATAGTTCAGAAATGCCCGTATTTCCTGGTCAATCATTGTGGATATATTAAAAGCTAGCTTGATCTTCAAGATCCAGGAACGACTTAATGTTAGAAAAAATTGTAGATATATATTGTGACGTTTCGGCCATAGACCATTGTCAAACAATTGTTTGACAATGGTCTATGGCCGAAACGTCACAATATATATCTACAATTTTTTCTAACATTAAGTCGTTCCTGGATCTTGAAGATCAAGCTAGCTTTTAATATATCTTCTTACATAAACAAATCGCCAACGTTTCGGCCACAGGCCTTCCTCAGGATGACACAATGAAGTCCGCCACCAAGTAGCCGCCAGATGGTGCTTCTCCCGACGGTGAAGTTTATCACCTGATGGCGTGACGTAGCGTCACAAAGACATTTCAGTTTGAGACATACACACCGTATTCAGCAGATGAGCTCGATTTCGGTAGCATGACTGTTAATGCTGACTAAATTTGACTTTTAGTTGATGTGCATGGGTTTATTTGATATCGCTATATTCGATTTGTTTCATGAACTTCGCAACATTTTTAGATTATATATGTAAGGCGCAGGGGCGTTGCCACCGTGGGGGGGCAGAGGGGGCAGTTCCCCGCCCCCTGCCGTGAGACTGGGCCCCCCTGAAATTTGAGGAGGCCCCTATCCGGAAATGCACAGGAAAAAAGTGAGCAAGGAGGCCGACGAGACATGAGAGGAGGCCTCCAAGACGTGAGAGGAGGCACCTAATTTGAAGAAGGAGTCACCTAGGAGAGGATAGGAGGCCCCCGAAATAAAGAGAGTGCCAACAATTGGCACGGAGATCTCCAGGATTGCAAAGGAGGCCCCAGGATTGTAAAGGAGGCCCCAGGATTGCAAAGGAGACATCCAGGATTGCAAAGGAGGCCCCCAGGATTGCAAAGGAGGCCCCAGGATTGCAAAGGAGGCCCCAGGATTGCAAAGGAGGCCCACATGATTGCAAAGGAGGCCCCCAGGATTGCAAAGGAGGCCACCAGGATTGCAAATGAGGCCCTCAGGATTGCAAAGGAAGTCCCCAGGATTGCGAAGGAGGCTCACAGGATTGCAAAGGAGGCCCCAGGATTGCAAAGGAGACCCTCATGATTGCAAAGGAGGCCCCCCATGATTGCAAAGGAGCCCCCAATACGGGATGGGAGACCTCAGAAAATGAGAGGAGGCCCTAAGACGGAATAGAAGGCCAGTGGATATGAGATGAGGTTTCAGAGACGCAAAAGCAGTCCCCAAAACGGGTAAGGTTCCACCAAGATAGAAAAGGATGATCCAGAAAAGTGGCAGGAAGCACCTAATTCGGAAGAGAACGATATAAGATTGGAAATGAGACCCTATGATGAACGAGGAAGCCCCTCAAATAGGAGAGAAGGGCCGTTAGATAAGAGGGATGGCTCTCAGGCGAGAAAGAAGGCTTCAAGACGGGTAAGAAGGTCCCCAGGAAATGACAAGGTAACTGAGATAGGAAAGGTTGCTTGTAATTTGGAAGAGGAGGCACCTGGGAGAGAAGAGGAGTCCACAAGGAGATAAGAGGCCACCCTTAAAATTGGCAAAGATAGAATCAAAACGCAGAACAGGAGGCCCCAAAGACGTGCGAGAAGGCCCCTAATTGGAAAAAGAAAGCCTCTAGAAGAGAAAAGGAGGCCCCTGCCGGACTCGAGAGGAGTCCCTCAAGACGGAGTAGGAGGTCTCCAGGGCCGAATGAGGCCCCGACAACCGGAAGGAATTCCCAGGAAATGAGAGAAGGCCCTTAAGATGGGAGTGATAGGTAGCAGGTATGGAAGGAGGCGAGGTTTCCAAAATTGAAGATCCCCTCAAAACGGGTAAGCTTTGCGAGGACAAAGGAGGAGGCCCATGAGTTGTAGCAGGAGGACCCTAATTTGGCAGAGGATGCCCCTGGAACATGAGAGGAAGCCCCATGCCATGTTAAAGGGGCCCCAGGATGTGGGAGGAGGCCTTCCAAAAGGGGAGAGGAGGACCATTGAATATGGAGGAGGGTAGGACGCACGAGGAGACATCCAAAACCGGTAAAGAGGCTCCAGGAAATGAGACGAGACCCCTAAGACGCGAGAGGAGGCCTATAATTTGCAAGAAGCCCCTGAAATGGTAGGAGTCGTGCCAGGGTACATGAAAATCACGATATGAGCCCAAAAAGATCCGGCCAGGGCACCTGAAAATCACGCTGAGCCTAGGGGTACCAAAAAGTCACGCCCGGACCATGAAAATCACGCTAGGGGCACGATAGGTCGTACCGTTCCCGAACAACATCATTAGGATACAAATGAAGACGGGGAAACGAAAAACAATCCGGACATGGATAATCACTCTGGGGCCCCAACAATGACACCAAAAGCATCCAAAACGTATTGGACCCCCACAAAGTGTCCAGGTCGCTAAAACTCGCGCTTGGGATCCAAGCAAATGACGTCGGGACACAAAAGTTTACATTGGACTAAAAAAGTCGCGTCGCAGCCCTTGAAAATCTCACTGGGGACCAAAAAGGTCGCGCCTGGACCCCAAAGGTTGCAGCTGCCCCCAAAATCAATTATCAACCGGAATGTCACTCTGCGCCCCAAAAAATCGGGTCAAAGTCCCCACCAAAACCCGTTGGGCACTGCAAAAAAACGTGTCAGGGCACCGAAAAAAACCGCACCTGGAGACCGAAGAATCGTACCGGGACCCAAAAACATCACATAAGGACCTTTAAAAAATAGAACTCGATGTCCAAAAGTTCACACAGAGACTCGATCGAATCGACCCCAGCACCGGAAAATTAAGAACAGGTCCGGAAAAAAATTACCCGGAGGGCTTTTATACTCCGAAAGGTGCCACCGGCTGAAAAAAAAACTCCTTCGGTGGCCGCAGTGGCATATCAAAGGGGCAAATGCTCCCTCCCTCCTAAAATGGATATGCTCCCAAGAATCGAGCCGAGGCCCCCAAAAGTCGCGCTGGGGCCACACAGATTCGCGTCGGTCCACCAGAATTCGCATAGGGGCTCCAAGTAAATACGGCGGGCCCCAGAAAACTCGCAACAGGAACCGCCAAGATCGCGTTGGGGCCACAGCTAAGTACAACGCGCACGGCAAACTCGAACCGGTCTCACCAAATATCGCGCTCGGACCCACAATGTCCATCGGTAGTACCAAAAATTTGGTCTGGGCATACAAAATTCACGTCGGGGCTGCCAACAATTGACGTCTCGGGCCCCACATAAGCACCGTGTGACCGCCAAAGTCGCATCGGTATCCGAAAAATAAAGCCGGAGCCCTCCAAAATAAGGAGGGATAAAAAAAGTCCGGGTCAGGAAAATGGTTCTAGAGCACCGAACATATCAGATGCCTTCACAAATCGCGTACGGCATCGAAAAACATACCGGAGCTCGAAGCAAATCGAGGTGAGATACAAAAACATGGCGCCAGGGACGCGAAAAAGCAGGCCGGGATTCGGAATTTAAAGAAAATTCAGAAGAGATCCACAAAAATCGCGTTGAGCCCAGATAACTGGCGTTGGGTCCTCGAAACCACGCGCCTGGGCGCGATAAGTCGCGCTAGGACCCAGACAAATCGCACCGAAGCCCCAAAATCGTACTGGGGCCCCACACATGTGTGTCAGAAGCCCCAAATAAACACAGCGGGACCCTAAGAGCACAACGGGGACCGAAAATGCAACTGGCCCTCCAAAGCGCAGTCTCGCAAAAAGTGACAGGGCCCTAAAACATGCGTTGCAGCCCTAAATAAATATACCGGGAACTCTAAAAAAACAAACAAAAAACACCGGAAGCTCTCAAGGCACACGGGGGTCATGCGACCGCACAAGGGCCTGAAAAGAGGCTGGGGCCGCAAAAAGCAACATGGTCCCAAAACGAACGAAAATTCCGGGCACATCGAGATGTTGCTTTTGTGTTTGGACACATTGAGATGTTTGAAAGCGACCCGACAACTAAGAAAAATCATCGGTGCACAAAAAAAGCAACAAACCCTAAAACGAGCAGGGGTTTCGAAAATGCGTTCGGCCTCTAACAAAAATGGATGGAAGCCCTAAGACACATCCGTAGACGAAGAAATACGAACGAAACGGGTCCAAAGAAGTACACTCAGGCAGGGCCTCGGTTCGGTAGCCAACCTGGAAGCATGTTTAATCAAAGATATGAGGTGCATCAAAGCTCAGCGGGTATCCGCATTTCTTCACCATAAAATATTGGAAGTAGGGAACTAATGATCGAATTTCATTAATCGAATTTTCGCAGCGAACGCCCATACGAAGCATTTCATCACGTCAGATATGGCGCAAGTCTATCATGTGGCAGCAATTAGCAAAGCGTAGGAGGCCCAGCAGAATCCGTAGCATCGCACGAAGTGTGGCGAATGCGCCGAATGCGCAAGATGGGTGTGCACGTGCACTAACGTTGACGTCGTAGCGACCGGGCACTATGAATGTCTGAAATTGGGAAATTTTACATTTTAAAGTGATTTGTGTAGGTGTAATTTCAGCAGTGCGAGGTGATTTATCAAGGGATACCAAAAGAAAACAGGGTGGGGGAGCTAGGGTTGAAATCCGACGAATCGGAAACAATAGTGGTAGATTAGGCCACTCCACAGGATAATTCAGTTGGTCACTAATTATTTTATTTAAAAAGGTCTTCTTTGACAAAATAGCGGTCGAAATCGGAAGACTTTTTATTCAGTAGGTGGACCCCCTCCAAATACGTCCCCCCCCCTACCCTTGAAGCAAATGTAGGTACGTCACTGGTCCCCAAATGATTTTAAGAAACATACGCCCATGGAGCAAGGCCAACATTGAGGGGGCAAATTCCCCCTCACAAGCATACAAAACAACACCGATGCCCCATATTAAATGGGAGGAATGATGTTTCTAAATGTATTTTCTTCCTACAAACTTGTCTTCTGTGATTACGGCCGGCATGATTAGAGCTTCCCAGCTTCAATACCTTCTCAACGACATAATTTACAAAACGGTACAGCACAGCGAAAAACATAGGCGTGACGGCGTGGAATTTGAACGTTTTGCATTATTTATGCATTGTCATTGTTACATTGTTGCATTGCCATTGATGCATTGTTGTTCAATGCTTGTTCTTGTCGTGAATTTATTCGCGGAGGATTTATTATTTTAGCTTCCGTGCCAAGTGCTTTGCAGCCATCGCCAAATGTTATAAAAATACATAAATCCTTAAGATGACGATGAGTAAACCAATTCAATCCACTTCTCGTTGTCACCTTCGCAAAATTGTCGTCCTAGGACTGCGAAATTATCGTTTAAGCTTGTTTATGAGATCACGCTGGTGGGAATGACTAACAGTAGTGATGAACCTAATTCAGTTAAACTTGATGGACATAGAAGTGGGTTGATCAATGGGAGATATCCTTAAGATATGCTCAGCACCAGCCCCACCAGCTCGCTGCAATCTAGAGGCCAGCGAGAAGATTCTTCTCGTCGATAAAGCATAAAGATATTGGTTTGTTTTGGCACTGACGTATTTATCCACATTTGCTTATTTATACCCTGGTATGGCTCAGTTCTCAGCGAAAAAAAAGATTCTTGCTATTGCGTTTTGCGTAAATGATGCACCATGCCAAGAACAAACAAGACATCAATATGAAATCATGTTCCCCATCCGGGAACCATACCAAGAGCCTAAAAAGCAATAGGAGGCCCTAACACAGTGGAGGCCCCCTTTCGGGGAGCAGGAGGCCCCCTATCAACATTGCCCCCCTGGAAGAATTTCGTGGCAACGCCACTGGTGAGGCGCATATATTTTTTCCCAAGTTGTGACTTTGATGCTTATTCAATGCGCAGAGAAATGCAGTTCTCCTAAACCGAGCTTCTTTGCCAGATAAGTAACTCACAGCGATTTTGAATGCACCGCGTCGAATTGTCACACCTGATTTTACTGATTTCCTTAATTCCGGCCTTGAACGAATGCTGGGACACAACAAGGTGCCTGCCCTGGACCGTCCAGCACACCGAATGGCGCAAGCACTATGCGTACTGAAATACGAGTATGAAATGTGGCGACACCATACAATAGTAGCATACAAGGCATGCTACATTTTGTGACCATGGCCAAGTGCCGTTCGGCCCGATGGAAAAGTCACGCTAACCGGAAAACTGTTTTCTGGGAAAATAAGCTACGTTACGGATTAAAACGAAGGGAGTAATTTATGCTACATGACACGTTTGTCTGAAATAAATTTGCCATATTTGCCAGCTCATGCACATCCGGCGCAATTCACACAAATGGAGTTTTTGGTTTTCAGGAGCGACCATCTCACCGAGTGGCCAGGCGGACCCTGCAGTCGGTCATCGAGGACGCTGAGATTCTGTCGAACCGCAGCGTCACCCCCAACCGCCGGATTCCCGCCAGGCTCAGAACCGGTCAATGGGTCGCTTTGACCTCGAGAATGCTGCATTCTCTGCATGCTCGCATTCTGCATGCCGTCTTTCACATGACGTTTATTCATGCACATACTGCTTGACATTGTAAAATCAGGAGGTACATTCATGTGGGCTGGGGATAACCCCGCAGCAGCGTGCCAAAGTGTGCACAGAGAATATCCAGAAGGCATAAATGTGCTGTATAAGCTGAGTCTTGCTGTGCTAGCTGTAGTGCCGTTCAGCTGATTTTATATATATCAAGAAGAGATCTGAAAGACCTGAAAAGTATGCTACTAATCCTATCTAGACATGTGTCGAGAATGTCATATTGGCTTGGCATATGAGAAAAGATTGAAGAAATTGAATATGTTTTCACTTAGATATAGAAGGCTGAGAGGAGATCTCATCGAGGTTTTTAAATTTGCTCATGGTCAGGAACAGGAATATCTCAGGGAAATGTTTGAATTTAACAGAAATGATGCAATTAGAGGTCATCAATTCAAAATTAAAGTTCATCACAGCAGGACAAGGTTAAGACAGTCTTTCTTCACCAACAGGGTAGTCGAACACTGGAACCAGCTGCCAGGAACATTGTCAGTAGCAACACACTGAACATCCTAAAGACGGCATAGACAATCATTATAAGAATAGGGGGCTTGTTTTTCTGTATTCCAGGGAGGGCTGATAGACAGATTTGGTACGCAACTGGTTTGGTGTCCAAAGTGCAACCAAGAAGGGCCCTTGTGGCTCATACTTGCACTGATCTTTTATGTCTTTATGCAGTCATTCAGTGGCGGATCGAGGGGGTTTTGATCGGTGTGACGGCATCTGCTCTGGAGGGCGCCATTTCACCGGATGGAGGTGCCTTTTCTACTCTGAGGGGCGCCGTCAGCTGAAACCTCGCTAAGCAAGGGTAGGTGCACCCGAACTTTCTGGCAAGAGTCTTGTTTCCAGTCCAAAGGTGCCACACCCCTATCGGAAGGTACAAGCCCCTGCAAGTGTTGTAGATACAACACCAACCCTGGTTTGCACAGCACCAACTTTCTCCAGCCTTACACTGCCTAACTTAATATTCAACACGAACATAATAACTTGAAACATCAACTTTGACGGTGTTGTTCCACGCATGCATCTAGGGTATCGTTTATCTGGCCTTGCTTTCCTTGCAAAAGCATGCTAATTTCAGGTCGGACGCGTCTCTTCATTGTTCAGCTTCCCATTTCCGCTCCCATCGAAACAAAGTTCGACAAATGGCCACAATCACAACCGGCCATGCGAAACCAAATACTAATATGGGAGAGATCATGAATATTTCAGTAAAGTAGTAAATGCTTTAAGAGCTGTCATTGTATCCGCAGTAGACAGTATATATGCGAGGTTAATTGTACGTTTTTTCATCTTTGACGCTACCTTTTGTATAAACCAAGGCTAAATATATGTGGCTAAAGGCTTGGTTGCGTCGTTTTGTACACATGTTAAAGGTTTTTCGTTGCTAAATGACGCTATTTTAAATTAATTTTATGTAGATATCACAATATGTGTAACTAACAGTCCGCGATAGGTAGTTTTAGTGGGTGGGCTGCGGGGGAACAATCCATGACTGTGGGGGAACAACCGCTCACTGCGGAGGGGGAGGAGCAATTTCCTCCCAGTAAGCACGCCAAAACAGGCCCTGGGACAAGCATGGAGGACTTTGGAGCGGCGTTCAATGCATGAAGTCAAAGCGTCAATAATAGTGGTCGTCTGGTTGTCTTACTCCGCAGGTAGAGCTATCACGTGCAACGACCATCCTGGGAGCACCATATTGAGACAAGGCTGACCGAGCATGCCCAGTGAAGCAAAAGTATTTGAAGAATCTGCAGGCGCAAAATCAGCTTTCTAAGTGCTATCTTATACGCACAATGCTTACGTAAATGACAGAAAATCGTCCACCCTGACGTTGACGTTGAGGGTTGCTTTCATATCAGTCAAAATGGCGAGCAAGCTAACCCATACAGCTTGCATTGTCGTGCCAGCGTTCGAGCAGAGAGGATGTCCGCCTGGGAGGCGAGTAGCCATGGGTAGGTTCCCGTCTCCCAACCGAAAGGTTGTGGGTTCGAGTCCCACCTGCCGCTACTCGTCGCCCGCGACCAAGATATTGGCGTAAGAGATTGGCGACCCTATTTAACCCCACAGTTGACGCCAGCTAAAACCAATGCCCACCACGGCGGCTGTAACTCCTGAATTTCCTGTTAGTGACGCTACTAGTTAAGGCTGCAGAGGGGTGCCGTTTTACCTTACTCTCCCCTATAGTACCTTGTTTTCCTCATCTGTCCTGGCTCTTCTAAACCCTTGACTGTAAGCCATATGCGCATCTTAGCTCGGATGTCACTTTGCCAAATTGATTGGAGGGCAAATGACATTTGTGACGTCAAAGCCTCCTCGAAAACCATTTGTATCTGGTGTACGCCAATGAGCCCACTGGTTATGCTTCGATCTGATTGGGGTGCGGTGCAAATTAATAATTGAACTAACGGCCAGTCTCCCCTCCTCTCGGAGTATGCCAGCTGACATCCCTGCCGTCATGTCTTCCTAACTGGTCGCGCATGACCACAGGGTATTGCGTCACACAATTATGACGGCTCTCCTGTGACGTCCAGATCTTAACTGGTGCTGCCAAATCCAGCAGCGAACATCGAGCAAGCTGGCACATAATACCTACGCCACAATCCGCTGATGATCGCCACTCAAGCCTGTCAATTGGGATTACTGTGGAACACCCACTGTATTGTGAATTCACAATCATTGTTCCAATATAATCTGGATCCGTGCAGGTCAATCTGTATCCAATCTAAATCAATTGACAACCAGAACTGTCATCCTAATCAGGGGCAAATCCAGAAGCCTGGCTCGGGGGCGGGGAAATTCATAAACGTTTCTCCGATTTATAAACTCTGATCATATATTGAACAGTTCACATTCGTCGGATCTGTGCAAGACAACACTTATTTCATAAAATGTTCATGTGTTTCGAGAGAATGCCATCTAATTGCAAAATGTCGGCAAAACACATCCTCTTGGGGGTGGGGTAGGGTGGGGGGCTTCCAAATCAATCCTAAATTAAATCCTAAATCAGACAGTTTTGTCAACATTGCATCCACTACAATTCAAATCGAACTCAATATAAAATCCGTTAAAAAATACGCTATGCTCTAGCCAACTATCTGAGAGCTAAATGACCAAACCTGGTCGATGCGCCCTAAAACTCAAATAACCAACCAACGAACCTTGCTAGCCTATCAACTTGACAGACTGTCAACGTACAAAGCTGTCAACCGGGCTGACAGTCACCTCACCAGTCGGTCAGTGACGGATGTTACCTCACCAGTCTGCCAGTGACGGATGTCACCTCACCAGTCGGCCGTCACCTCCATAGGCGCAGGAACGTCTCGAAAAGTGGGTGGGCCAGGGTCAACAGCAGGGGCGCACCCACGAATTTCGCAAAGTACCATGGTTGAGCAATTTTGGATAGAGAACCCGATAATTTTAATAGTGAACACACAACTTTCACCGCTAAGGGGGGGGGGGCAGGCCCCCTGGGCGCGCCTATGGCTAACAGCAACTTGTGGTCCTGAAAAAGAACGATCATCGCAGTAGAAATACTTTCAAATTCACACTTCTCGCTGGACTTGAAACTTTTCACCACCGATGGATTAGTTTTAATAGTAGGTTTATCCTCCTGGTGCGAGTGAAACTATTTAGTATTACTGTTCAAACAAAATTTCTTCAACTTCCGCTATATGGTGAGTGTGTGTGTGTGGGGGGGGGGGGGGTGGCAAGCTCATTACAGCCTCCCTCATGGGTATGTGGTGTGCCCTAGTTTCCATGATATAGTACAATACGTCTTTAGGATGTCGCCCGTTGTAAATTTTCACCGATGTTGGTGAGGAGAAAGAACAAGGAAGAACGTAGCTTACTTGCTGGCCCATGGCAAAACAAGTATCACCACTGATGCTGGAGAGGATGAGAAACAGGAAAGACGGGTGATCGCTGGTTGAAAATTATTTGATCCGTTGTGTGGCAGACCAAGATTGGCAGATTCACCGACTGGGGCAAATGTTCGTCCTCAGGGCCAACTCCAACAGGTGGTCAGTGAGGTGATCAGTCACCTCAATCATCTCTGTAGTACACATCGTGCACCTTAGAATATCCGCCACTTGAAACGAAATGCTACAATTACATCATGTGGCACCCGGCTGAAACGGAATGGAAGCGCTTATATTGGGGAACAACAATTCAGTGCAAAATAGCTGACAGGTGACATCACACGGCACCTCAAAAAGTCATAACGTGTTCAGACTTAAGAGCCACAAGGGCCCATCCTGAATGCAATTCGATGATAAGTTCTCTTCTTCCCACGTTTCCTGGTGGCTAAGAAATCCGGACAACCGCTGAGCTTTGATGCACCTCATCTCTTTGGTTAGATACACTCCCAGATTGGCTACCGAACTGAGGCTCTAGTTAGATGTTCTTTTTTGGACATTTCCGTTTTTTCTTTGTCTGTGGATGTGATTTGGGGCTCCAGCCAATTTTTGCTGGGGGCCCGGCACATTTTTGTGACCCAGGCTCATTTTTAAGAGCTTCATTGTTTTTTGTGTGCACCAACGATATTTTTTTTGGGTATCGGCGCCTTTTCGCAAACTCTGAGGTATTTATTTAGTGCCCGTTTTTTGTTCCTTTTCCAGGACCATATCGATTTTTGAGGGCCCCAGTCTGTTTTGAGGCCCCCATGCGGCCTCAAAGCCCCGATGTGCATTGCGGGACCCGTTGTTTCTTTTTAACTGCTCGTGTGGTTATTTAGAGCCGCAACGCATATTCTAAGGCCCTGCAGCTTTTTGCCAGACTCGGTACGCTTTGGAGGGCCCGGTGCATTTTCCTCCTTCAGCTGTGCTCTTATGGTCTCGCTGTGGTTATTTAGGGTTCCTCGCTCAAATGTGTGGGACCCAGCACGATATTGTGGGATCCAATATAATTTATCGGGGTCCCGTCGCTACTTTTCGGACCTAGGCGCGTGGTTCCGGGTGGATCCGACGCCAGTTTTCTGTGCTCGACGCAATTTTTGGATGACTTCTGAATTATGTAAAGTCCGAACCACGGCCTGATTTTTCGGGCCCCGGTGGCATTTTTTATGTCCCGCCGCGATTTTTCAAGTTCCGGTACGTTTTTCGGTGCCGTATGATATTTGCTAAGACATCTGGTGGTACGTTTGGGCTAAGAAGCGATTTTCTGGCTCGAACATTTATTTTTTAGAAATCTCTCTTTATTTTCGAGAGCTCCGGCTTGATTCTTGTCGGGTTCCGATGCGTCTTTTGGGCCACGCTGTGCTTATTTGGGGCCATCGACACCAATTTTTGTGAGCCCCGGGGGGAATTTTTGATGCCCCGACCAGAAAATATGAGGCTACCGACAGGAATGTTGGGTCCCAATCGCGATATGGGGGGGGGGGGAGGGGGGGCTTGGCGCTAGTTCGCCTTGCACGTTGGACTTATCTGTGCCCCAGCGCGATTTTGGCGTTCCCCGGCGCAAATTTTCGGGACCAGTGCAAGTTCTTGGTGCCCGCTGTATTTATTTATAACCGCTAATTCTGGGGCAACGATTTTAATTTATGGGGCCTCAGAACCATTTTTGAAGACCCCGGCGCGATTCTTTGGTTCTTGAGGGTCCACCTCTTCAGGATGTAGGGGGGGGTTTGCCTCCTTGGTATACCACTGTGGCAGCACAACGAGTTTTTTTTTCTCAGCCAATGACACCATTCAGAGTAGAAAGGCCCTTAGGAGAACTTTCTCTCGGGACCTGTTCTGAATTTTCCGGTGCTTGGGTGGTCTCGATGGAGTCCCTTTTTGATTTTTGTGGTCGACTTCTATTTTTTTGTAGGCCTCCTGCGCGGTATTTTAGGCCCCGTTATGATTCTTCGGGTTCCGGTGGATTTTTTTTCCGTGTTCCAAAGCGATTCTTTTCCGGGGCCCGACGCGTTTTTGGGGTCTTTGGCGCATTTTTTTGTGACCGCAGATTGACATTACGGGTAGGAATTGATTTTTTAGAAGCCAGCTGCGACTTGTGGGGCTTTGGCACGACTTTTTGGGCCCCCAATGTGATTTCCAAGGGCAGCGGTGCGACGCTTTTGGGTCTATGTGCGATTTTTAGACCCTGTCGTCATTAGTCTGGATGCCTATCGCGAGTTTTGGTGGCCTTGACACGTCTTTGCGGGCCAAACACGTTTTTATTTCCTTTGGAGCGATTGCTGACTTGAATGATAATTTTCGAATGATTTTCCCCAGAATGATTTTCCATGTCCGCACTGGTTTTTTTCGTTGCCCCGGCTTCATTTATTGGGTGTTGCCGATGAGACTTTTGGGGCCCCGGTGCGACCTGTCAAGCCCCTAGCGTGATTTCCAGGTGTCCGGGCACGACTTTTTGGTACCTTCAGGTTCAACGTGATTTTCAGTGGCCCAGGCTCAACCTTTTGGAGTTCACGTTGCGATTTTCAAGAATCTCGACACTACCTTTTTGACCCCAGCGTGATTTCCGGGGCCCAGGCGTGAACCTTTGAGGCCCCAGCGCGATTTGCAGGGGCCCAGCCCGTCTTTTTGCAGCCCCATCGTGATTTTCAAGGACCACGGCACGACTATTTTTGTGCTCCCAGAGTGATTTCCAAGGGCACCGATCAGACATTTGGGGGCCAAAGTGCGATTATCAGGGGCTCCGACCCGACCTTTTGGGACCCATCGTGATTTTGTCGGCCCGGCCAGCCTTTTTGGCGCCCAGCGTGATTTTCGGGGGCCCTGACGCAACTTTTCGGGATCCCGGCGAGGACTTTTTGGGAGCCCCAGCGGTATTTTCATGGACCTTGTCCCACATTTGGAAGCCCTCAGCGTCATTTTTAGGGTCCTGGAACGATTTTTGAGGTCACAATGTGATTTTCAGGGGCCTTGTTGGGATTTTTGGGGCCCAAGCGTCATTTTCAGGGGCCTCTGCGCGACTTTTTGGGGCCCCCAATGTGATTTTCATGGGCCCCGGTGCGATTGTTTGGGACACTAGCGGGATTTTTTAGGGAGCTTGCCGCTATTTTCCCGAACCCCGGCTCGATTACTGGGGGCCCACAACGGCACAACCTCTCAGGGGTGGGGGGACTGCTCCCATGCCCCCCCCTCCCCACTTCGGTACGCCACTGCGCATGCTCCAATTATTTTATAGCTTAACAATGACGTCTATGGAGTACATGGCAAAAAATCGACATTGCTATGCCAATTTAACTGCTTGCACCATAAGTAGTGTTTTCAGAAGTATACACCCTGCAATCGGCCTAAATTCATCCCCATATCTTCGGAGTTCTTAAATCTCAGCCTGGACGCACACATCATAGTAGTCCAGCCTTGATAGTAGTCTCCATTGTGATTCGGTGTTCTAGTACTATTAATTCGAATGTCTTCATTGAATAGATTCCGGGATCAAAGTCTTTGCTAAGCAGAGATTGTTGCATATACCATGAGCCTACCATCCGACCGAACCATTTCTGTTGAACGACATAACTTTATTAAATGTTTAACGTTCTGTCAATGCACTACGCAGTCACCCAGCTAAAGATCTACTCCGGTCAGTTGCCATGTTCGTCATGTGCCTTGTCAGGTTACATGACAAGCATCATCACTCTTCATATCACTCCTATTGCGACCTTGTCAGGTCACATCACGAGCGCCTAATCCCCTCGGGGGATTCTGAAATCCCGAGAGGCGTTATCGCCCTTGAAGTTGATATATGGTGTGGACTTCACTATTGTATTCATACTACCATAATAAATGATGGAAAGAAGTATTTTGTTATGTTGGATGCCAGCAACGATAATACCCAGACATCTCACTCAGAAGGTTGAATATCTGTGTGCTGTGCCCAACTGTGAAAATCCATTGAAAAATGGAAATTTGTACGTTCTATTGTATACCACAGCCACGTAATGGATGTATCGTGGGCCCGTGGCAGTAATTTTCATGCTTTAAGAATCAAAATGCATGTAAATGTTAAAGTAAATGTTGTAAATGTCCCTGGCAGGTGGTAGGAGCGGGAGGCAACCTAGTCGAGCAGCTCAGCAGGCAGGCATAGAAACATCAAATAGGTTCCAAGCATTGGAGGACTGCCCCCAGGATAGTAGTGAGACAGTGCTGGTCGTAGGCGACTCTCGTGTGCGGCATTTAGATAGGGTGTTCTGTAAAGGTCGGAGAGGCAGGAGGTGCATCACCAGGCCTGGTTCCAAGGTCAAAGACCTGGTGCCAGTGGTGGCACAGGCCACCAGTGAGCACCAGTTTAGTGCAGTTGTAGTGCAGATAGGAGTCAATAACATAGGTCCTGCTAGGAGTGAGGAGTTTCTGCAGGACTACAGGGCCCTTCTGGCCACCCTGAAGCAAAGTAATAGCAGTCATTGTGACTGCTATTCTGCCTAGGGCTGGAGTCTCCCCTGAGTGGGGAGCTCTAGGGCACCGGCAGCCAATGCCAGGGTTAGCTTTGGCAGCCAATGCCAATGTAGGCACTGCCATGAGTTAGGTTTGAACTTTTTTGACAAGTGGTAGGTACAGGTGCAGGCTCATGGGACCTCTATCAGAGGGATAGCCTGCACTTCTCCGAGAAGGGGGTGCATGTGTTAAGCAAAGTATATGAGCATGTCCTTCAGGGAAACTAGACAATGGGGTGGGGAGGGAAGAAGTGGCATTGCCATCTCAGGGATATGCCAATAGTGACAGTCTTGGCAATAGAACCATGGATAATGTACGCCTGGATTGGAAACCAACAGCTGTTCGCGTATCGGCCCACTCAGCTGACGTTAAGTAAAAACACGGAAACGCGGCCGGTTTTAGGCCGTGCGCCTATGGAAGTTCAGGGTACGCATTTCGTATTCGCATTTTTTCCAATTGATTCAGCCATCCCAGAAGGATTGCATCAGCCTTTCATGATACAGAATTGATCAAGGAACCTTACCGTTCTTTTCTTATTGATTTATTACGCTCCGTTCAGAAGTTGTCGTGGTGCGAGGTGAAGAAATTTGTGAGTGGGAGCCCACCTCGACCCAAGGGTCGGCCCACCAATGTTGATATCTTGATGATCTTTATCTTGAATCTTTATCTTGATCTTAATATATAAATCCTTTTAATAAATCAACATCGGTGGGCCGACCCTTTCGTAGAAATGGGCTCCCTCTCACAGATCCATTCACTTCGCATCACGACAACTTCGGAACGGAGCGTAATAAATCAATAAGGAAAGAATGGTAAGGTTCCTTGATCAATTCTGTGCAATGAAAGGAAGATGCAATCCTCCTGGGATGGCTGAATAAATCAGAAAAAAATCAAATACGAAATGCGTACCCCGAGCTCCCATAGGCGCACGGCCTAAAACTGGCAGCGTTTCCGTGTTTTTACTTACCCTCCGCTAGGTGGCAGGTCGGTGCCGCTGATACGCGCAGATCAAAGGCGCCGACGCGGAGTTTCCAATCCAGGCGTACATTATCCATGCCTCTTCCTCCAGGGTTGCCACCCTGGTACGATCGTGCCAGCTCTTGTACGCTTTCGATAAATCTGGTACGCATGTAAGATATCGGTTTCAGGCAGAGCGCCTGCTGAAGTCAGGGGCGCGCCTTTTGTGCATGCCTTTTTCAAATTAATTAAACTACTGTGGATGGTTTGAATCGGAATTTCACGACACATAATTGATCAAAGAACCTCACCGTTCTTTCTTTATTGGTTTATGGTGTTCCGTTCAGTAATTGTCGCGGTGTGAAATGAAGGCATTCTCGACAAGAAATTCCATACATAAAAAAGGGTCGGACAACTGGCAAGTTGTAGCATAACGTAGCAAGTCGATCAGACGGTATAGCATCGTCGCGAACAGGGCTGGAAACCTCTCATGAAGGAAGTGGGTCCAGGTCCTTATTTTCAACACATATTTTCAGATTGAATCGACCCTCCCCCCCCCCATTCTTGGACAACAAAATTCATTGGAAACCATTTGGAACAATTTTGGATTTTCCTAGTGGTTTTAATGGTCCCTAATGGTCTGAATGCTTCCCGATGGAATTGGTTCCAATGGTCCCAATAGTATTCTGGCCAGACCAATCGGAGTTTCCATTCGGAACCTGGTGGTTCAGCGTCGTTTTCCTTGTGGCATAATAGCCCAAATGGTATTAACGGCCGTCTTACTAAACATGTATGGATTGCCGTGCATAATTACGATGCATTTTTCAATGCATGGGGTCTACGCGCTAGCGGATTTCAAGGGTAGGAACACGGAGGCCATGCCCTCTCCCCACTCTCCAAGCGTGAAGGGGACCAAACTATCTCACCATCTATCCAAACTATTTCCAAATGCGTCACAAATTGAGTATGGCTCTCTAAAAAAAACGTGCCTTTGCTACGAAAGAAACGCACCTCAAAAATCACGACGGGAACCGGAAACGCAACTCGCACTCCGAAAAAGAGGTCACAAGAACTTGTGCCTGCCGACAACACGCATTGAGGCCCAGAAGACTCGCGCCTGACCCCGAAGCAAAATATCGCAGGAACTCCCAAAAATAGTAGTGGGACCACAACATTTCCGTCGAGATGCTTAAAATTTGTGCTGGGGATACAAATAAACAGTGGGGCCGAAAACCCGTGACAGGATCATATAAAAATATATCCGAGGCTTAGAAAAATCCAGCGGGGACCCCGAATCGGGGACTGGAAAACCGACCTGGAATCCCATGAATCGTGCATTGCGCCGATAAAAACGTCACGACTCCCCGACAAAAATAAAATCAGGCCCAAAATCGCAGTACGTCCCAGTGATGTACCATGTGCTCCAGTATCGATACCTGGTGGACACGAACACACCCGGGATCTCCAGCCATGGTCGCCGGAGCGGATAGGGTGGAAAGGCGAGTCGTAGGGGAAGGGGCGAAGGCAACCCTCTTTATAACTCAAAGACACTTCTGGGAGGTCCCAGTGTACCAGTCTCCCTAGCATTTTTGTCCTCCAGTGGCGCTTCTCGGAAGGAAAGTGTGCCCCTCCAGGTACATTCACAGCGGCGCCCATCCAAACAAGCTTCCACTCATGACAATTCCTGGATCCACACCTGGTAAAACCTGATACTGTTGGTAGAGTACAACGCCCACATCAAATTCGAAACTCTGTCGGGCCAACGGCGGTACCACGTCAATCATGGTCCAACCCCTCTCAGCCACATTAGGCTATACATGTGGTCGAGATGGTTTGCAGAACCCTCTGAACCACATTGGGTTGTCCTAACCTAACTTGACATAACTTAGCCTAACTTCCTTTTTGATGACATTTTTTTCAGTTTCATTTTTATCCTCAAACATTTCAAGTTAAGTATCCAACCTAACTGACCCATCTCAACATCTTTTGTTGCCTTTTGGAGGTAAAATTTACCGGTGAAGAATTTAAACTGCAATAATTTCATAGTTTATTCAATTTGCCATGACTGTAAGACAAAAACTCTACTTTGAAAACTTTAGTAACCTTCGATCTGATCCAGGATCACAAAAGTCCAAACCGAAATAATTTGGCATATATATAAAATAAATTGTAATAGTTGCTGAGTGAAGAATGGTCATGTCAGCAAGCAAGAAATTTAGTTTTAAAAATTGTACCCTTGGACCTAGCACAAAATATAGAAAAGTAAAAACCTAATAGGTGCATATGTGTCACATGCTGAATGGGGTCTGAAAGTTGATAAAGATGTAGATGGCGCTGAGAGTCAATGGTCACCCAGCCTTCTTTGGCGAACCTAAAGCGCTATGTTTTGTGGGTTAGGGAGGGCAGAATCTTTATATTTAAAAAGCCTATTGTACATTTTGTAAGCAGCGTATGTTGTTTGCGCGTATTTAATTATATTGAATGTACTTCAGACACGTCTAGTTTGCTGGAATATTTACCATTAGTGCGCTAGAAATTAGGAGAAGCAAGCCAGAAGTATGGGTGTATGTGCGGTCACTGGCGGATCCAGGGGGGGCAAAGGGGCTTTAGCCCCCCAATCAAATCTGGGGGGGACTAACAGTACAAATTAGCCCCCCCCAACAAACACAAAAACTAGGTAACAAGTGAAGGCTTCTCTTGTTAGCTATCCAAATCTAATAGGTTTTTGTTTCATTGAATACATGATTGTGTCATGCCTGCTTGCTTATTTATCCATTATTCCTTCTTCCTACAGCAAGAGGCAGAGCTATCGCTATACGAGTAGATATGAAGCGTCAACTTTCCATAAAGGATTTATTCTCTAAAAATAGGGCAAAAGGTAAGTCCATACATGTTTTGTGCTTTCATAGTTTTCATATATGCAGGTATTTATCTTAGATGTGCTGCCCCTGTTAGAAGCCTTTCAATTAAAACATATTTTGAGTATCTGACCTTAACTATTTTAATGCAACTTATGTAATACTTTTCTTTTCTGAAAGTTGTTAGAAAAACCAGAAAGAATTAGGTACATAACTAACTATCTTTGCCCTAATAGTTATTAACCCTCGTACTCCCAGCAGATTTCACCACGACGCACCACTGGGGGGTCAATTTGACCCCACTAACTTTTGTTATACGCCATATGGAAAGATACGGAAAACGGCATCGTTTACCTTGTTATTGAACTTCTAATATTAAATAAAAAGTAACATTGTATGTCTGATAGTTCACGGTCCAGCTGGAGTGGAAGCAACCTAGTTTCCGGCCGCGACCGCTTCTTCAGTTGCAGCCAACGCAGCGCGGTAAAAAGTGTGAACCCCGGCTACGTTTTCATTGATAAAAACGGAACCGCAGTATAAGATTTGAAGCTGATATTTGTACACTGATAGATACGATAGTGCTCTATAACATACGTTACGGATGTTGAATTTTTTATTAATTCGACAAAAAAAATTCGACGGCAAAGCACTTGCCAGCTCAGACGCGTATGTTCTACCCAAGCTAGTGGCCAGAGTCCGATAATTGGCGAGTTCCTGGCACACTGTAACCCATGAACAACCTTTCTTCAACACAATATTTCCGAAATCCTTGGCCTAAATGACTTGCAACCCTAATAAAAGCCACATGCCAACACCGACTCCCGGCAACCCCACGCAAAATGCACAGCAAAGATGGCCGACGCCTCCTCGTCGGGTGACCATTGCGTACAGCGCCGCCCTGGTGGCCAAATCGTAGCTTTCAGACCCCATTGTCTGCAGAAGTCATATGTAGCTTCATGAAGTATTTTGTACAAGTAAGGTATGTTCATAATATTTTTATTTTAATATGGTAGACATTGACATCACACAGGATTACACAAATAGAACCCTCACACAATTATGGCATGTTCAATCATTTTGTGGACGTTTCATAATGGTCAGATATGTAGTTTCTAAGATTAGCCAGGTCTGCATGCCAAAAAAGATCTTTAATAAAGAATTTCACCCTTATGGCAGGCCAGTCACCCAAATTTAAACTACATGCACTTGGCACACTTTGTAAACCATGCACATTTCACACATGCCTTATTCCTTGATTAGACATAGTGGTCCCTCTTGTCTGTTTACCTTCCTCCTCATTATACATAGGTACAGAGCATGAGCAGGCTATATCTAAAACTGTACAGGCCATTTAGGAAAAAATAAGTTGTGTATCACAAAAAAGCTACTACACTTGATGGAGAAGCATAGCACATATCTTCCCCGAACACATTTCGTTGGCAACTATCAACGAAATTTTAAATGTTCCATATATATTTAACTGGTGCCTGCATGGCTGGTGGCTGGTGGCTGGTGCATGGCTGGTGCATAGGCCTCCTGCCCATGCCAGAAATATAAATAGGATTTTTTTCAAAAAAATAAACCACTAAGCAAGAAAAAAATTGTTGGAACAAATGAAAAATAATAGCACACAGCCTCAGAGCAAGTCATTTTTCCTGAAAAAGATATTAAAATAGCTTTAAAATCTACATATATATACAATCCATTTCACCCCTCACCGACAAACTCAGACGGTAGTGTACAGGTGACGGCTCGCAGATCTGCACGCACCACAAAATAAGAAATTCAGCCAATCAGCGGCTAAGGATCGTAATATATGACGCATTTTAAGACACAAACGGGCACATCATTGGCCATCTGGCAAAACGACGATCGTCTGGTGCAAGTCCAGCCAGATATTTGCCAGTTGAACTAGAGATGAGTGAAGTTGCCGTTTCTTAACGTAGGCTGAAAGTTAATTGTCGTCGTTTATGCTATAATTTATTTCTCCTTTGAGTTCTTACTCTGTTCCGTTAAATAAAATATTTTCTATATGAAACAGGTATCACCATTTAAACAACTATTCGTTTACATTTTCTACTTAACATTATTTTATGTCGGGTCGCTCTATCTCGGAGAACGAGTGGTCTGGCAACAGAGCAAATTTCCGCTGTAAAACCGGCTCTTGTCTTCTCAGATTTAAGTGATTTGGTTCAAGACTTGACTGTAGGAGAAACTCTGGGAAGAAGTGACCATAACATAGTGAGATTCAAGGCACAAGTAGAGGGCAAAATCAAGGATAATTTGGCAAAGGTTCCAAATTTGAGCAGGACAGACTTTGACTGCATGAGAGCGGTTTTAAGTGCCATAGAATGGGAACAAGAATTATCCAATATAAATGCCTGTGAAATGTGGGGAAAGTTCAAATCTTACTTGAGGGAAATTCAGATTAGACATGTCCCCCAAAAGCAATGGCGCAAAAGAAGGGTAGGTAAGCCAGCATGGCCTACGCCATATTTGAAAAAAGCAATTAAGGCTAAGAAAGATGCACTTACGAGTGTTTACGGAAGCTTCAAATATCTTAAATCTAAGGTCGTATCAAAAAGCTAGAGACGCTGTGAAGCAGAAAACCAGAGCAGCAAAGCGAACCAAAAAATTGGATTTGGCTAGGAACTGTAATGGGGACAGTAAAAAGTTCCTTAGTTTCTACAAGCTAAGTAAAGTTTCAAGCACAATTGGTCCACTGGAAGTAAATGGGACTATATTGAGTGAGGATGGTGAGATGGTTGAGGAGCTGAGCAAGCAGTTTAAATCAGTGTTTATATTGGAAGATGTGATTAATCTGCCAACCGTACACCACAGTTCAGTGACAGGTGATCGGATAAACGATGTTGATTTCATTGATAGTGATGTTGTTTTCAATCATATCAGGAAAATAAAGCCAGTTGGTTGGTTGGTTATTGGTTTTACGACACGTCGACCGTTGAGTCATATAGCGTCGCCAATCTCTCACGCCGATTGGTCGCGGGCGAAGAGTAGCGACAGGTGAGATTCGAACCCACAATCTTTCGACTGCGAGACGAGCATCTTACCCGTAGACCACTCGTCCCCGAAAAATAAAGCCAAACAAGGCAGCAGGACCTGATGGAGTTTATGCTAGGGTATTGCGGGAAGGTGAAAAGGAACTGGCAATTCCACTTAGTATAATATTTTGTAGATCAGTTTCACAAAATGAAATTCCAACAGATTGGAAAAGGGCAAATGTAGTTTCTATTTTCAAGAAAGGAGAAAGAGGGAAAGTTGAACACCATAGGCCAGTAAGCCTCACATCCATAGTCTGCAAGGTACTCGAATCAATCATCAAGGATAGAATAGTTAGTTTTTTGGAAGGAAACAGATTGATTCAAGATACTCAACATGGGTTTAGAAAAGGCCGATCGTGTCTCACAAATCTCGACAGAACAATTTTGCGACAGAACAATTTGATCAAGGAAATCAGGTTGATGTAGTATATCTTGACTGTAAGACTTTTTAAGGCCTTTGACAAGGTACCCCATAAACGGTTAATGATGCAGCTTCACGGCCATGGTATTGCAGGTAGCATCCTAAAATGGATAGAGTTGTGGCTTTCAGATAGACAGCAGAGAGTGTTGCTAAATGGTACAAAGTCATCATGGCAAAATGTTCTTAGTGGAGTCCCCCAGGGGTCAGTACTGTTGCCACTATTGTTCATTATATTTGTAAATAACATTGAAAGTGGCCTAAGCAGTAAGGCTTTGAAATTTGCAGATAATTTGAAGGTCCTTAGGGCAATAACAGGACACAATGAGCAGGTCTCGCTGCAGAAAGACCGATCAGAGCTTGTGAAGTGGTTCGACAAATGGCAAATTAAATTTAATTTTGATAAGTGCAAAAGCATGCATGTAGGTAGGCAGCATATGAAGGCTCCATACTTGATGGGTGGCCAAGTACTATCTGTGACTCAGCAGGAGAAGGACTTAGGTGTTATTTGAACACAAAATTATGGGCATCAGAACAGACCAAAGAAGCCAGGAAGAAGGCACTAAGAATATTTGGGGCAATAAATAGGAATGTATCATACAAAAGTGAGGAAGTCATCAGGAAGCTTTACTGTGCATATGTCAGGCCACATTTGGAATACTGTTTCCAAGCTTGGTCCCCTAGTTATGAAAAATATTGTTGGCTTTTAGAGAGAGAGAGAGAGAGCACAAAGGAGGGCAACAAAAATGGTTAATGGTATAAACAATCTGGCATATGAGGAAAGATTGAAGAAATTGAATATGTTTTCACTTAGATATAGAAGGCTGAGAGGAGATCTCATCGAGGTCTTTAAATTTGTTCATGGTCAAGAACAGGGATATCTCAGGGAAATGTTTGAATTTAACAGAAATGATGCAATTAGAGGTCATCAATTTAAAATTAAAGTTAATCACAGTAGGACAAGGTTAAGACAGTCTTTCTTCACCAACAGGGTTGTAGAACATTGGAACCAGCTGCCAGAAAACCATTGTCAGTAGCAGCACACTGAACATCTTTAAAAGCAGCATAGACACTCATTATAAGAAAAGAGGGCTTGCATTTCGGTATTCCAGGGAGGGCTGATCGACGGATTTGGTGGGCAACTGGTTCAGTGTCCAGAGTGCATCCAAGAAGGGCCCTTGTTGCTCATAGTTGCACTGATCTTTTATGTCTTCATGTCTTTATGAAGTGTATGGCAGCTAGGGTCAAGGCCATATATATTACATGGCTATGTAATATCAAGGCAAGGAACTTGCACTTGTGAATTGTATGTCCTACCTTGATTGTGTTATGTTACTGCATTCAGCCTTAATAATTGTATACTGTAGGCAATATTAATGAAATCACTGTTAAATATGTTAACAGGCAAAGAACCACAGTGAAACTCTAGTATGAATGTATTTGGTTACTGGCTGGCACATGATCTGCTTTATATACTTTTCATGGCATAATATAAGGTTTGAATATCCATACGTATATTGCATCACATCAACTCATGAATTAGTTGCGTTGTTGTAAGGTTATGTCCAAACGTGCATGACTTAAAAATGAAGCGCAACGATGTTTGTTTGTTTATAGGGTGCTTCTCGACGCACTTTATTCGCCCGTGGGCCGCGGGATTCGGAAATGTCCCGAGTGGTGCGAGTGGAAGTGCTACGATGTGATATGTGCGGCTGTTGCTTAGTTATGGATTGCAGGGAGTTTTTTTTACATATGCAAATGTGTGCATGCTGCTTTTTAGGAAATGTAAATGTCTCAAAAGTGGGAGGGCCAGCTACCATTGCTGCCTCCCCCCCCCCCACTTTGAGAAGTGGGTGGGCTATCCCCCCCCCCCCCTGTTCCTACGCCTTAGGTCAACTCACCAGTCGGTCAGTGACGGATGTCTCCTCACCAGTCGGCCAGTGACGGATGTCACCTCACCAGTGGGCCAGTGACGGATGTCACCTCACCAGTGGGCCAGTGACGGATGTCTCCTCACCAGTGGGCCAGTGACGGATGTCTCCTCACCAGTGGGCCAGTGACGGATGTCACCTCACCAGTCGGCCAGTGACTGATACCGTCGCGCACGACCGGCCGCTGCGCGCTTCATCTGTAGTGCACCGCCAGCCGGCCTGGCAGGATGCTGCCGCACCGCGCGGCTCACCCAAGGTCGCGGTGGCAACTGCCAGCCGGTCCAGCAGGTCGTTTTCGCACTGCACGGCGCTGTGCAGCTCGATCCACCCAAGGTCGCGGCGGCCGTACCGCAGTCGCAGCCGCAGCGGAGCGGCCGCGCCGACGCCGTGCTCGTCTGCCGGCCTGGCACCGCCCGCAGGCGGCGCCGCTCGGCAGGGGAGGGGCGACTGAACTCCGCGCGCAGGCGCGGCGCAGGAGGGGAGGGGCGACTGCGCACCGAGCAGGCGCGGCTCGGGGGGAGGGGAAGATGAGCACCGAGCAGGCGCGGCTCCGGGTTTTCATTGGTGGCCCCAACGGCTGATTCCTGTGAGGGACGAGAGCATGGGTGTAGAAACCAGTAAATTATTGGTATGGCAGAAATAGCTGAAAGGGCAATTTTTCCAGTTAATGCTCATTGGTCCGACGCTTAAAGAAGAAATTATTGCTATGGATTATGTGGTATGTTAGCGATGGAACAAATAAGTGAAAGCATCATACATACACTATTGGTTCCTGCACTAATGGCTGGGATGCATTTTCGCTCGATCTGTTCATGCATCGCCATAGGTGCAATGTTAAATTTGATGTGAATAGTGGGCTAAGCGTCTCCCACGTCTCGGACGACGGAGTCGCCCATGCAGGTTTCTACTGCCAGGGGCATAACCGTGGGTTGGTGCAGAAGGGATCAAAATATCGCGCACCGATACCAATACCCCCCCAAAAAAAAAAGACCCATATGGCACATTTACCATGAGCACAAAACAAAATATGGGTCAGAGCGTAGCCTGATCGTGATCCACACGCGCGACATTCTATCATAAGTCCCACGGGCAGTCAAAGATCTGCTTCTAGCAGGCGCGGACCATAGAAGTGAAATACGAAAGAGAGCGATCAAAGATAGTGACGTTTTAGTCCATGTTCCCCACCGTTACCTACCATGCATGTGTGTCACTTGTGTGCATGTATGTCACTTGTGCACTGCAGTTGCATACTTTTGGGAATCTCAGCAACAAGACACTGGCTACCGCAAAAATTCATGGCAGTGATTGTAAACGCGTGCGCCTCGTGCCAAGTGAGGTATTGCCTGCCATGTAGGTACCTACGGCAGCGAAGAAGGGAGGCTTGACAAGACCTGGTTATCACAACCGGAGATTAAGCCACAGAAGCTGTCCGCCGTTTCAAGCCCCCACCCGCCCTTCCCAGCTGTCTCGTAGGTGTCCTTTCCAGGACATCTACGGGAAGCTCCGCCCCTCCGCCACTAGTCGGTTGTCAGCCGGATTAGCCGGCCGACGCCGCTAGTCGGTGCTCGTCGGACTAGCCGTCGCAGCCCCCTCCCACTCCTCCTCGGCCTAGCGGTGCTCACGGGCATCGTCGGGAAACCGAGTTGTACCGGCGGCCAGCCTCGATTGTTTGTTTCCCATCCCTCCCCATAGGTTATAAATCGGTCATAGGTATCTTTCTGGTTTAATGGATCGGGCTAACGTTCTCTGAGCGTGACTGCCCCCGCCTCTGACCGATTTTCCCATCCCTCCAAAACTCTGTGTCTTTCTTCCCCTTTCACACGCCAGTTCTTCACATCTCTCCTTGCAGCATCCCCTCAGGGTGCCTCTCTTGCTTGCACCCCTTCCGGGCGCCCTTATCCACATATACACTCCACCCTCTCCCCTCTGGTGTAAGTGCACCTGCCCTGCCCCGGTATGCCCGGGAACACCCAGCCCCCCTCGGAGGACGGAGGACGCCGCCCCCGGCCTGGGAACACCCAGCCCCCCTCGGAGGACGGAGGACGCCGCCCCCGGCCTGGAGCCCGCCTGCCCCCTCCCCGCGACCCCCCGGAGGGTGAGTCATTCGTGTTGGTGACGAGGAAGGAGGGATCGTGGGCCCGAACCTCCCCGTTTGCGGTAGCACGGGAGCTGGATGGGTGGACAGGCGGAGTTTCCTCGGCGAAGGTCCTCCGCTCTGGTGCCCTGCTGGTGCGGGTTAGGGAAGCCTCACAGGCACGTGCCCTCATGAGCCTGAACCGGTTCCTCGGCAAGGACATCACGGTTGAGATCGCGGACAGGCTCAACCTGGTTTATACCACCGCTTACGCCCCGGAGCTGGTGGATCTGTCCGAGGAGGAGCTCCTGGACGAGCTGCAGTCGCAGGGAGTGTGCGACGTGACCCGTCTCGGTCGTAGCCCTCGTGCGGGCCCAGTCCTGAAACTGGGCTTCCGCACGCAAGTCCCGCCCACCCACGTCATGGCGGGCTACTTGCGCATCCCTCTTCGCCCCTGGACCCCACCACCGGCCCGATGTGCCTTCTGCCAAAGGTACGGGCACCTGGCAAAGGCGTGTCGCTCCAGGGAGCCTGTATGTGGGCGATGTGCCGAGGGGCACACGACGGATATGTGCGCGTCCGAGGTGCCACGTTGCGCCGCCTGCCTGGGCCCCCACCCGGCCGCATCCCCACGCTGCCCTGCGTGGCTCGACGCCAAAGAGCGTCAGCAGCGGCGACTCACCTCACAGGGCTCCTCGCCGCCCGCCCCACCGATGGTGTGGGCCCGGCCCCACTTGGCCCCAATGTGGCCGACTCCGGCTGAAGCGGGCTCCCGCCCCAGGTCTGGAGGGTCGGGTCGGTCCGACTGCGACCCGCTTCCCTCCTCTCCTTCCCCGGCCTCTCGCCCTGCCCCCTTAGCGGGCCCCTCCGCCCCCCGGTCCCCGCACCGCCCACAGGACGTCACCCAGCCGGCCATGCGCCCTGCCCCTGCCGCGGGCCCCGCCAAGGCAGACACCGCCCACCACTGTCGGGCCGCGCAGCAGACCGCGGCGACCCCAGTCACCGGTTCCTCTAGCGCTCCGCCCCTCCACCGCCAACAGGCTGCTCCGACCAAGGCTCGGGCGTCTTCCACACCGCCCCCTCAGGGCCGTCGCCTCCCCACTCTGTCCCCGGAATCGAGTGCTCGCTCCCGTTCCCCGAGCCCGGACCGCACTGGGGATCCAGAGCCCCTCTCCACGTCACCAGGGTCGTCCGCCTCCTACGAGACGGATGACCCAATCACGCCCTCACCGCCACACACACGCCTGCGAGGGCGTGATCATCACCACACAACACAACACTAATGCAGACACCCACCACTGAATTCTTGCTCCAATGGAATACGAGGTCCCTCATATCCCATTGGGCAGAATTCAAGGAATATATCATCAGAAATAAACCATTGATTGCCGCCGTTCAGGAGACCCGATGGCGCGACAATGACCCATATAATTTTAATATCTTTGGTTATTCCCTCTACACCGACAATAGAAATTCTACACCCCGCGGCGGCGGGGTCGCCTTATTTATATCCGACACCCTCCTTCATCGTCAGATCCCCATTGTAAATAACCTAAATTTTATTGCCGTTTCTGTCAAAATTGCACAACTAGAGCTTACTATACTCTCTCTCTATCTCCCACCTTCTCCTACACTATCCTTATCTTCTGTGACCGACCTATTCGGTCTCCTCCCTCACCCCTGTCTGGTGCTGGGAGATTTTAATGCCCACCACCAGGCATGGGGCTGTCACACCACATCACCTCGCGGACACCACATCGAAACACTCCTCAACACCCACAACATGGTCTTTTTCAATGACCAAACACCCACACACAACACCGACATTGCCCCGTTCCGTCCATCTGCCATCGACCTATCTTTGGCCTCGGCCTCCATCTCACCCCTCTTTTCTTGGCATGTACAACCCGACCCCCTCTTTAGCGATCACTTCCCTATTCATATTATGCTTGAACGCTCAGCCCAGGCTAGAGATTATTCATTTCTCCCCGCTGGAATGTTCGCAAGGCGAAATGGCCATCTTTCTCCCAGGAAATTGACACCGCCTTCCCTCCTCATTCACACCCCCAATATCAGCTTTTCTTGACACCATATTACTCGCGGCTGAAAATCATGTCCCCCACACTCGTCGCTCCCCCGGCCGTCATCACGTGCCGTGGTGGAACGACGAGTGTCAACGCGCCGTCGCTCTGCGGCGGCGGGCTGAGCGAAAATTTCGCAAAAATCTCACCACCCAAAACATGTTAGAAGCCCGCGAGGCTAAAAAACGTTGTCAGCAGATTATCCTTAGCTCCAAAAAACGCAGCTGGCAACTCTATTCAAACTCATTCAACCGTTTTACCCCCATCGGCCAGATTTGGACCAAAATTCGCTCTTTCTCAAATGGCAGATCCCCACACCGCGGATTCCCACAACTGACAATTAATCAACGCAGCATCACAGATCCCTCGGACGTCGCGGAACACTTTGCCACGTATTATGCAGACATCTCCTCAAATACGCAATACTCGCAACAAACCACCGACTTCCTACAAACCACTCTCGCCACCTGCAACTTTACCTCGGACAACACGGAACCATATAATGCCCCCTTTACTCTCTATGAACTAAATTTATCCCTCTCCAAAGTAACAAACACCGCGGCTGGCCCTGACCAATTGGCATACCCCTTCTTCCAAAATTTATCCGACTCCGGAAAAGACAACCTCCTTTCGGCACTAAACCAACTATGGACTGACGGCACCTTCCCCCTCTCCTGGTCCACTAGCACTATCATTCCTATCGCTAAACCCCGCAAACCTCGCGACCTTCCCTCTAGCTATCGACCTATCTCTCTCACTAGTTGTGCCTCTAAACTTTTTGAGCGCATGGTCAATGGACGAATCAGAGTTCACCTTGAAAACAACGAAATTCTCACACCCTTTCAAAGCGGCTTTCGACCCAGACACAGCACCACTGACAACCTTATTCTATTAGTTGACTCGATTCAGCGCGGTTTCATGAAAAAACATGAAACCGTGGCACTCTTTCTCGATTTAAAAGCCGCATTCAATAAAGTACACAGCTCGGCACTCCGAATCAAATTACATCGTATTGGCATCCGAGGCAGGATGGCAAAATTTATCACCAACTTTCTCGCTAATAGAACATTCACCGTCCGCTGCGGCAATATCCATTCTCAGTCCAAAAAGTTAGATCAAGGCGTCCCACAAGGCAGCGTGCTATCCCCCACCCTCTTTCTTATCATGATTAACGATGCGCTCGCTGACCTCCATCACATAGCCCCCTGTCTAAAATACTCCATTTACGCCGATGATTTGGCCATATGGTGCACGCACCCATCGGCAGACAATGCAAATCATATAATGCAGCGCGCCATGAATCAAATTGATTCCTGGTGCTCCCTCTGGGGACTGCAAATCTCCCCCACCAAATCCGTTACAATGCTTTTCTCCCGGCTCACCACGTACATTCCACCTCTTACACCACTCCGTTACCGCGACCAAATTATCCCTCACCAAACCACCTTCACCTATCTTGGCATCGTACTAGACAAAAGTCTTTGTTTCGGCCCCCATATTGCTTATCTAAAACAACGTTGCGCAAAACGTCTAAATCTCCTGCGCTGCATCTCCGGTCGCGACTGGGGTGCAGACAGGGCCACACTCAACACAATGTATATTACTCTGATTCGCTCAATCCTGGAATACAATGCGTTTATCTTCGATAATATATCCCCTTCACACTCACAACACTTGAACGCATACAGAATAACGCAATACGCCTCATCACCGGAGCACACCGCACCACGCCCATCACTAGTCTCCGGGCTGAGGCCCACCTCCCCAGCTTACAACACCGCAGAATGCTTCAACTAGTCAGATACCACTTTCGCACCACAACACAACACAACCACCCTGCCACCCTCGCACTCTCTAATCCTCCCGTTCGACGGACATATAATAGGAACAAATACAATATTGCCATACATTTAGACCATGTCCTCACATTCGCACTCAAATTCCCCAACGTAATCCCCGACAAATTGCCTCCTCTAATCCCGTTTTGGCACATGAAACACCCCAAACTTGAGTATCTCTTTCGGGAAAACAAAAACCTGCTCACCCCCATCGAAGTCCAAATTAGATTTTTTGAATATCAAGAGGCCCACCCACAACACACCTTCTTCTACACGGACGGCTCACGTACCAGCAATGGTACGGGAGCCGCCTGGTGCGGTGGGCCCGACACTGGTCAAACCAAATTAACACTTCACCATTCGGTTTACACAGCAGAACTAGTCGCCATACTCACTTGCCTACAACACATCATTGCGCAACGCATTACTACCCCTACTACAATATGCACTGACTCACGATCCTCCGTGGACGCCCTCGCCTCAATACACAACACCACACACCCCACGCTCCACGCCATCCGACACCTCTACAATGCCAACCACGCACACCTTCCACTCACACTGCTCTGGATCCCTGGACATAGGGGCATCCCGGGAAATGAACGGGTAGATGGTCTCGCCCGCGCGGCGATTGACCTCCCCGATAACAACGGAGCCCCAGTACCCCCCGGAGATCTTTTATCCCTCACAAATAATCTGTTCCAAAAGTATATTCAGGCCTGCTGGTCACACAACACCACACACCTACACACCATCAAGCCCACACTTTCCAGCTGGCCCTCCTCCAACCAGCACACCCGTCTGAACGAGGTGGTTCTCACCAGACTTCGCCTGGGCCACACCGATTTGACACACAATTTTCTTTTTCATAGACCTCACCGCCTTCCACTTTGTACCACATGTCATGTTCGCCTTACTGTCACTCATATCTTACTTGACTGTCCAACATATGCTCTTCACCGTCGCTATATCATGCAATATGTCGCCAATATCCACTCACAACTTTCGCTTCAAGCTCTCCTCGGGAATGACCACCCAGAACTACTTGATTTACTCTTTCGCTTCCTCCAGGACACCAAACTCTCCGAACTGATATAAAGCCTCCGTCGCATTTTCCTTTTCCAAGCTAGCCTGATAAAAGATATACGACACGCGCCACACTCCGTACTGGCTGTATGACTCCGCTCCACATCTCTTCTCCTCCGTCGTCGCAAAACACGTCCATATAGGTTATCTCACACTAGGTAGACAGGATCCGATCCAATTTGGCTACTACGGACGGACTTCCTTTTAAATTGCGCTTGGTTTTTTACCCTCGGGTTTTCAAGCAGCCTGGTTTTCCCCTTTTTAGGGGTTCCCAGGCTTTAACTTAAACCATACACTTACACACACAAGGTCGGGCCCGACGCCCACGACTCGCCCTGGGCGTCGGGCCTCCACTTCGATTTTCAGGTCGCAGGTGGGCAGTGGAGCCTCTCCGGAGGTTACGATGCTGCCCACCCTCCAAATGTCCTTCCATTGTCATGAGTGTCTGTATGTATGTATATGTACCTGTATGACATGCGTGTTTCGTCTCTACGCCATATTTCTTGTTTCACGGCGTCTCTCCTTTCTTGACTAGTTGGTATAACCGGATGTCACATAAGCCGGATTAACGTAACTACTTCTTTAACGTAGCAATCTCTAGCAGATGGCACTTTGCCTCAGCTAAAGATTTAGGGGAAAAAAAAAAAAACCTACGGCAGCAGCAGCGACTTTTCTAGGCCCAGATATAGCATTACAATTATTCATTTCTCTGTCATGGTAGACAGTGATAAGAAACAAAGGTATTCATTTCGTGATGCCTAAGCTGTTCTGCGTCGACTGCGGGCCGTCGACCCACGACCTTGCCCGCGGCAGGGCCCAGCCCTCTAGGTGGACAAGGCGGAGAATTTCTTTCTCCCTTGTCCACCGAGGGCAGGCCCTGTCCCGGGAGGTGTGGCCTCCGCCACAGCCGACGCAGCGTTGTGTGCTGCTGGTGCATGTGTTGCTGTCGTGTTGTTCTGCGCAGTTTGCGCAGGTGGGTTCTGTGTCGTGGCAACCCCCGCCCCGCCCTTCGAGTGCCCGTACCGCTGGCAGAATTGGCAGCGTCGAGGGAGGGGTGCGCGTGGCGTGACGTGATAGCTAATGTAGCCGGCTTTAACGTGCGTGGATGGCTGCCGTGTGGTGAAAGTGAGTATGAGGGTGTACGCGTCCTGTTTGTGTGCCGGGATGGGTGGCCTGTAGACGGAGGATATGCCCTGGCTTCTGAACCTGATGGTCAGTTCTTCCTCCGTCATCCAGGCCACCTCCCGAGCGTGTATTATACCCTGTGATGTGTTGAGGTGTGCGGCTAGTGTTATGGTGACGGGTATGCCAGTTATGTTTGTAGTGTTTGTCAGTATGTCCGCGTCGTGTGTGTTGTATGACTGGATGAGTAGGGCCCCGGAACGTACTTGTCGTGCGTGTATGGGCTGTCGTGTGTGACGGGTGATCTCCTCCTCCACCGTCCAGGGGTCGAGGGAGCCCATGGGCTCCCCGTCATCCCGGCGGCAGAGGAGGAAGTCACCCGTCGGAGTGGTCGGTGTGGTGTCCATGTGTGGTGAGTGTGGTGGGCTGGGGTTAGTGCTGTGGTTTATGAGAGAAAGGTCTACACGTGTACAAATATCGACGGAATCTGGGGGGGGGGGCTGGCGGCACCGCCGGACCAACCTGTAGGCGAGTAGAAGTAGTCTGGAAGAGAGGAGCTAGTAGACTGGAGAGAAGGCGTCGAGTTGGTGGCAGGCTGGTCGTCTGGGGTGTGGTCCGGTTGGTAGAGCGGTCCAGCTGGCGTTGGCGCGGCTTGGAGCACGCCTTCGGCGAAACTGGGCTTTATTTGTCCCCGCAATGCTGCGGATGCAGCACTTGGAGTGGCCCGTATGTTTGGCCTTCCGGCGTCGAAGTCTTGAATGAGGTCGACTTCGCTGCGAACTATGACCAGTTGGTCTGTTCTTCGTATGTTGTCTTCTTGCGAGCTTTTGTTGTAGTAAAGCTGTCGATATCGTGATGAAATCGTGGCGTGGAAAATCGTGAAGAAATCCAGAAATCGTGGCCGTGTGGTGACCGGCGCACTGGCTGCATCTTGGAGTTGGCGACGCGCATGCGCGTTCGCCATGTCCACAACGCAAACAGAACCGGCACCGTGGTGGCAAAGGCACGTAGAGACGTACCTCGTAGGCTTTGTTGTGTATGTGGACGTGTGATGGCAGGTGTTGTGAGTCGAAAGTCAGTACTAGAAGTTTGTGAGCCGAACGTGCCTCCCGTCTAATTTGGCTGATTGGAACTGTGGCATCCAGGAGGGCTGAGGCGTCGAACAGTGCGGCGATGCTGTCAAGTGGTAAGTTATCCAGCTCTGGGGCGCAAATGTAGCCTCGGCTGGTGTTCAGAGTGCGGTGTAACGTGAAGGAGCAGCGCTGGTTGTTAAAGGTGGTTGTGTTTAGTAGAGTTTGTGTCTGCGCTGCTTTGTGTTTGGACGATGATGTGTGTGGTGTGCATGTGGACCTTGAAGTGTGTTGAATTAAGAATGTGTCGGAGTGTCCTCTCGAGAGTGAAAGGAGACTCATGTGTAATGTTGTGTCCTGTCTTTGTGTACGTACCTACAAGGTAGGTGCCTTGTGTGGTGCTGGCGGCGGGCGCCATGGTGAGTAAGAGTCGGTCCAGCCCCCCCCGGAAGTGTACCTCCTGACTGAATAACTACCCAGATTCGTTGCAATCTGGACCGAGTTTTCGCTCTCTGGTCCCTGCCCCGGCCGCAATGGCCCAAGACAGTGAGCTCAACACCGTTAGGTTTCCTCCGGGGGTAAAAGTGAGTTGGGAGACAGAGAGAAGTTGGAGATTTGGTGTGGGAGGTTTTCCTTCTAGAGTCGCAGGAGTGCTTCTCTAGGGTCCCTGGAGCTCTTCGTGTCTTCACTTCTTCTGCTGCTACAGGTTTGTCTTCTGCTCAAACCTCGGTCCTTCCTGCTGCTCTTCTGGCTCGCTGACTGCGGGCGTCGATCGTGCTCCGAGAAGAGCGTGTCTGATCTCAACGCCCGCGTGGGTGGCACCTGGTTTACAGTGACGCAGCTCTGACCGCTCTTGCAAGGACTCTTGCAGCTCTTGCTTGTCCTCTCAATGTCTACACATATGAGCCACAACATGATGTGAGGAGTGCGCAGTTTTCGCTCACTTCTATTGAAGACGCGCCTGCTTGGTAAACATTCCGTCCTTCCAGACTGTCTCGGCCCCTCTATTATAACTACGCGCGGGGTGCATCCGCAAGTTCGGTCTCTTCCGTCTCGCTCCCAGCCATACCTGCCCCCCGGTGACCTCACCTGTGTTTGAATGGTGCAGCGCAAAGGTCGTACGAACGTTGACCCCGGCCGGCAATGTTGACCCTCCCGGCACGCTGCACACATTGACGCAGCGATGCTACGTACACGGCGACTGTTCGCAATGCGGCCCGCAGCGAGTCCCTCACACATCAATGCGGCCATCGACATGACGGAGTCGGGGATTCAATTCATTACCACCAGGCGCGATTATCGAAAGGAAGAGGTAAGCAAAAAACTGACGGAAGGGGAAAAACCGGGCACGGGGTAGCCCTGAATAGGAAAATGAAGAAAAGAATCGAGGGTTTAAGAGGAGGTACGTTTTCCCCTCTACCCTCCCCTATCTGCACCATTGATCGCTACTTCTCGACTTTGGTTGGTTAAGCACCGAAATTACTCATATAATGGGCATAAGTCTGACCTATCGTACATATGGTAAAGAATACTTCCTCTCAAAGGGTATCTTTTCTCGCGTCCTGAGTAAAAACATGCCTGCATATTTAAGACATTTTTACCACGTCATTCGCGGATCAGCACCAAAGCCATAGTCGTCGCCACGTGTGGGGTAGGGGTGGAAGTTCCCCCGAACCTCAAAGTATTGTGGCTTAGGTTTTGAGACTTCTCGGTTTCTCGAACAAAAATTGTGACAAATCGGGGAAGAACGGCAATTTCCCCTCCCCTCGCCATGCCTTTCAACGACCATGACGACAGCACAGCAGCGAGCCTCCTGACCGTGCTATGGCACGGTCAGGGGATTACACGACATAGTGGGTTACACGGCGTAGGCGTGTTTGTGAAACGCGTTATGGCCGCGTTCCAGTCACCGGCTGTGGCGTGTAAAAGTTGCACATACTTCCAAAGCACGAAGCGTGTGCTCATTTTCAACAATGTAGTGGGACTTCGCGAGTGCTCCGACAATATCATGCCGTGCTATTGCGGTGGCGGTGCTCTCCGTTTGTTTTTCCGTTCATAAGCAGATGCTCTTCCGCTTCTCGTGTTGCTCCTGCTGCAGACTTGTGACTGACGCACAGTCGCCTGGCGTGACTCAGGTAGCGCCAGCAGCAGGTGAGCTGAATCCAGAGGCGTAGCCAATGGGGCGGCGGGGGCGGTCGCCCCCCCCCTGGCTGGTACATAATCGTCTACGAGGTTGTTACGACAGAGATAGAAATTACGACAGCATTTTTATGGCTACTGAGGCTGTTTTCGGGCCCCGAAGGAAGTCCATGGGCCATCACGAACGTCAATGGGCTGTTACAACTCTACGGGAGCTTACAGACGCCTACGAGCCCCTACGAATATGTGTGGGCCGTTACAAACGCGTTATGACCGTTGCGGACGTCTCCGGGCCAGTGGTTGGTTATTGGTTTTACGACACGTCGACCGTTGAGTCATGTAGCGTCGCCAATCTCTCACGCCGATTGGTCGCGGGCGAAGAGTATCCGGGCCAGTGGCGTAGTCAGGATTTTGTCCGGGGGAATGTCTGAAGAGCCTATCTATTGAGCCCACCACTTTTCCGAAAATCCTCGGATTTCGGTCGCTTTACTTTCGAAGGGCCCCTATAGTTTTATCTATATACTATATACTAGCCCAAGACGGTTAAATAAGTGGGAAAATAAGGCACTCCGGAACGGCGTGGCTAACGCGAGACCTGCAATCAAGGTCCAACAATCCGGAAAAGATCAGGAAAAAACGAACCATTTAGCTGCCGACAGCAACCAAGAAAAGACTATTACGGAAAATAAAGGCATATTTACACATCTCTAATGAAGGGATGAATATTATTAGCTTGGGTAAAAATACGAGTGCTCATCCCCATAGACACCATTGTTTCTTTCTGTTAACCACTACGTTCAGACATAGTTTAATAGGGAGGGTGTTCATGAGAAGGGTGGAGCCCACATTGTTGCGCCTATTCAACACCGTCATATTTTCTCAAAATGAAGCGTGAATACCAGTGGGAAAAGGAGCACATTTTACCCACAAGAGGGCGCATTTCCCCTCAGAGCGGCGCCTTTGGCTGCAAAAAATACCGTTGAGCGAGGGGGTCGCTGCACTATAGCCTTCCCACAGAGACATTCAGGTCAGAGGAGGCACCTCTTTCCATGGGAGGGGACATGCCTAAAGTGCTCCCCTGTATCCGCCCCTGGGATAGGTGCCCTCTGAAGGCATACACAACAACGTCCCTGGTAAATGCCTAGGACATATGTCGGTACCCAACATATCTTAACCCCAGGGACTGCTCCTGACTTAAAGCATTATAACACAGTACGATGAGGAAGATCGTCGGCAATCGGTAAGCATTAGCATATTTCACGTTTGTCCAGAAATACTCATGCCACATCTCAGCAACAATCTGACTCCTTGAAATGTGTCGCACATAGATACTCACATGGGAGGGCTTAGTTCTCTTGTAGGAGGATACAAAATGCCATTATCAATGCCTTTTTCTGGATTCCTCGGCCGGGAACGTATGCCCACCTGCTTCGCTGCATTTAAGAGCATGTACGAGCATGCAAGGAATACCCATCTCATGCAATGTCTACCGACATATTTCGGGCAAAACTATTTAAAAACTGACCTCAAGCCTCACTACACAACTCCAACGGAAGGGGGCTGCAGTTTGCTGCCGACTTTCGCGTCACTCGCCGTGACTGCCACCTGGTGGCAGAAACTCCGCGGTGTAGCTCCTATTGCGATTGGGTAGTGGTCACCCAGTTCAGGGTCATCCGAGATTGACCGTCCAATAGGGCACTCAGTCGCTGAGAGCAGCACGTTAACTCACGTGTCTGGGCCTCCTAAGGTCGGGTTGTGGCGAGGGGTGGCCTGATTACTTAGCTAAATTGGGGTTTTAAATAAACTGTAGAATTTCGCAACCACGAGCGTAAATTTTGTCGCTCCCTCAGGCGTGATGATGGGCTTTCAAGCAAAGGCGTAGGTAGGAACGTCTCAAAATGTGGCGGGCCAAAACCACTTTTGAAGTTAATCCTTACAATGCATCACCAACGTTATCAACAATGTTAAACTTCATTAAAAGTGTGTGTGTGGGGGGGGGGGGGATGACCCCCTGCCCCCCCCCCGTTCCTACACCTATGCTTTCAAGTCTCCCATGAAGACTGGTTGAGGAGTCTGGAATAACAGGTTAGTGAGCTCCTGTAGTGTGGGATTTTTCTGCCGATGGCAAGATGTAAAGTAGCATGACGGTGGCTTGGAATGAATAATTTTAGAAAGACTGCTACGCAATATAGAGAAACATTTAACTCGAGTGTCGTCCGCGAGGGGTACTTATACGATATACGTCCTGGAAGGCGAATACGCGGTTTCGACGGAGAGGCTTCATGGACTTCATGGGCTTAATGGGATAAATATTGGGCAAACTGGGTCAATATGTCGCGAGTCGCATAAAATCCCACAAACGGTCCCGAAAACTGAATGATCCGAAAGGTGATTTTGCTCGGTGCGATAGCTCAAGGTTATCAGTTGTATGACCATTTTGTCAAGTATGGGAGAAGTGATGAATGCCACGTGGAGTGCACCTAAGATATTTGCAAATCATATCAGACCAATGGCGGCGTAATGCGCAGTAAGTGCTGTAAAAACAAACCGACCGAGCCGGCGGCCAGCCCCGAAGGCAGCGTGCGGCGACCGGCCGACGTCGGCCTGGTCAGCGGGGGGGGCGCATCGACTGCAGTGGTCATGCAGCGGCGGCCTGGTCAGCGGGCGACGAGCGCGGTCCATGCATGACTCACGTGAGCAGCACACCCCTTGGAGCTGGATCTTCGACTGACATTGTGTTGGTATACGTCAATAATCTGCCATGAAAAAACTGCTATGAACATGCCACATCAGCTCCAGTGAGCACTTAGCTCAAACTGGCGAAATTTTCGTGTATTCACGCTGAACTCTTGTTTGCCACTCCGGTTGGTTAATGTTTTTTTACAGCGCGTCGAATGCTTTGGACGTGGTCTTGCCGTTAAACAGTTATGGATTCTCGGACATGTAGAGAGAGATGGTAGTTCAGTGATAAATTATTCGTGAAATAAGGTGGAATATACCACTTTTCAAGACTGAATATACATTATTGCGAAAGAAGTATCGACTTGGTGCTTCTTGATGTGTGCTTATGAAGACTACATGGCTCGTTTTGAACAATAGCTCGTGTATAAATATCATGATTATTCTCATCATTGCAGACTGTGATACACAGGCATCTTGTAGCACAATTCGGTGACATGATACCTATGACGTGGTCCGTTATACCATACTACTTGTTAATGGCATGGCATAGTTATCGCTTTCGCCAATATAGGTATTCCTAAGTTAGGTGTCTCCCAAAATAAACCAAAAACGTTAATTTATCAGTGTGCTATTGGCTCAAAATTTTGCTTGAAGTACTTCAACAATATTTTCCGGACATAGTTTCCACTGCGAATTTCGACATCCCACTCTAATCGTTCAGACATCTCGCACCTAACGAAAAACCATCATCATAACACTGTCGTAGTTGTGATATCTGCATTTTCTTGGCATGTCGGTCACAGCACTATCAGTCACAGGTGGCTGGAGGGAGAACGTCCCTCCTTAAAAATAATCCTGTCCACGTCAGATGCCACGACTTTCCAGCGGTGGTAGCTGGTCGGTGAGTCAGACTTTAGGTCGCAAGATCGTGAGTTTGAATCCCACAGCCGGCGGCATTACCGACTCCGCCCCGCGACCCACCGGCGTGCGAGGTTGGTGACGCTACACGACCCAGCAGTCGGATGCGTCGTAAAAGAACCCAACATCCAATCCGGGTCGTAAAGCCTCAAACCACAACAGATCAGGATGCGTCTGCATTTCACTGGCCGCAGGCAAGGAGGCACACATAAAACACCTCGCAATGACCAACACCAAACACGACGTCCATTATCACAAGTGTCGAGCGCTGACGCACGTCGTCCGCTCGCCACCATCCCAGTGACATTCCCACAGCGGAGTCCCCGATGGTCCCCACACCGTGTCACCGCCCGAGGCTCTCCGCACCGTGTCACTGCCCGAGGGTTCCTACACCGCGGCATCGCCCCCACCCCGGATGGTTACTTATACACCTGACATGACGCATCGACAAATACAGTCGCAGCATATATGACACAGATTGATATGGCATACATGATAGAGATATGATCCGTGCGGTCGGAACCCAACGCGATCCAAGTCGTGTGAAAGGTTGGGAGTCCGGGCAGAACGATCTACACAGCACAGTCGAACGGACGGCTTATAGGTGTACACCAGCAAAATATCAGCACTCACGCCTCATATGGGCTCACCGTTCGACAGCAAGGCCTGTCCGAGATTTCTGCTTCCTTTCCATACATTAGCGGCATGCAACACATGGACACTGAAGTCAGTCGTCAGGCCATTGGCTCAGTGCACAGCAGCCACGGCGTCAAAAACGATCTTTGGGCGTACACCTCGGCCGCACAACACGGACTGGACTGGACTGCACCAGTCCCAAGCCTCTCCAGACTCCGCCGCGGAGCCGCGTCCGATCCCGTCCCCACACCGGCGCCAGTCCCGTCCCCACACCGGCGCCAGTCCCGTCCCCACACCGGCGCCAGTCCCGTCCCCACACCGGCGCCAGTCCCGTCCCCACACCGGCGCCAGTCCCGTCCCAACACCCGCGTCCGATCCCGTCCCCACACCGGCGCCAGTCCCGTCCCAACACCCGCGGCCGATCCCGTCCCAACACCCGCGTCCGATCCCGTCCCCACACCGGCGCCAGTCCCGTCCCCACACCGGCGCCAGTCCCGTCCCAACACCCGCGTCCGATCCCGTCCCAACACCCGCGTCCGATCCCGTCCCCACACCGGCGCCAGTCCCGTCCCAACACCCGCGTCCGATCCCGTCCCCACACCGGCGCCAGTCCCGTCCCGTCCTGCATGCAGTCCACCCCCCCCCACGGCTGTGATCCCCATTCAAGGCGAGCGGCCCGCGACCCGTAATCACCGGAAACGTTCCGGCAAACAGCGGCACTCACTTGGCCCCGGCCTCTTCAAGTGGAATGCATCGCAGCCGACGACGATCGGTCACCGGCTGCTACTCTCCCGACAGAGGGGAGCCCGGCGGGACGACGGACCGCCAGCGGCCCCTGTCGGCTGGTCACCAGCCGCCCTTCACGCGTCGCGACCGCACAGCCACGCGCCGGCACCGAATCGCCGCCTGAGCCGCGCGCGCCGGCGTCCTCTCGCCGCGGGGCGGGTCACTTTTTCTTGAACAGCCCCGTCAGCTGGGACGATTTCGACTGTATGGCGGACGAGCTGAGAATCTTGGTCACCCGACTGCGCACCTCCTCCATGCTCTGCTGCACGACCGGCACCGCGCTGAGCGACCTGACATCACAGGAGCAGGTCACCCGCTGCCGACACGGCGCAGTCGCGACACATTCCCGACCTGGGATTAATCGCCAGGTCACAGCCGTTCGGGGTCAATCGCCGCGCAGAGGTCACGGCCGTCCAGGGTCAACCGCCGCACACACCGGCCTACATCGAGGCAGGCTAACGCCGGCCATGACAGGCTAATGCCCACATCGAGGACACGCTGCTTGCTGAGCAGCAGATCGCGTGCGGCTGCAGCGACCGCGTCGCGTAAGTCCAGGTCAGTTGTCACCTTGGGCTGTCACATGATGCCATACTTATACGAAGCCAGAAACATGCTACACCAGATGAAGTTTATCTCAACTTTGCAACGAAACGTGGTGAAGCCTCGGACCCGGGCGATGGAGGGCCATCGCCAGACCATCCATAAGTTATGGTTGGTCGGCTATTACGCCTGGAGGTCACAGTGGGTCAGACATTGCACCCATGTAGGTCGTACCCAGGAACTGTCATAGGGGAAAGGAGGCACTCGTCTGGAGCCCCTGCCACTGCGACAGGCCCTGGAGGCGAAAATCCCTTGAGCGGTGTGTAATCGAGAATACTAAAACTGAAGGTCACCTTTTCTCCCAAGTGGGTGTCTATTCCTTTCAGGGGACGCCTTTCGATGAAAAATCTGTTGAGCGGGGGGGAGTGGGAGGGGGAAGATGTGCACTTCCCAGCCAAAGGGGAACCAATCTTCCATGGTGGGGGGCACATGCCTACAATGCCCTCTTGCATCCGCTCCTGTACCCATAGGCGAGGTTGGATTTGTACTTTATAATCCTGGATGCGGAGAGGAAAATGTTGGGGTAATCGAAGATGGAGGATATATTTCTTGAAACCTGTGACATCATAATTTCAGTTTGCACCTTTCAGTGAATCATTCACATTTTATCACAGGTCACTTTATTGTCAAACAGCACCATTCAACCTCAAAATATAGGAAACGAGAGGATACATTTCTGGGGAGGATGATGTTCCGGATGCCAAAAATCCCGTAACAGCCGACTTTCCAACCCTGCCCATAGGCCATGTTGGGTTAATTATTGCACATGGGGCAGGTTTGGATTTGTGGTTTCTAATCCTGGATGTGAAGAGGACAATTTTGTGGCAATCGAATATGGAGGATATATTTCTTCAAACTTGTGCCATCAGAATCTCAGTTTGCACTTTTCAACGAATATTGAGACCTTTAACACAGAGCCGTTCATAGTCCAACAGCACTACTTAACATCCATGTGAGGAAAACGATAATTTTATAGAGTGGATAATGTTCTGGATGCCAGAAATCCATGAAGAGCTTTTTTTTCTCAAAACTAGCATAGTCACAGGTTCTAAATCTTAGTTTAGCTGGAGTTATGCCAAACAACCATAAAGCTACAAAATGTACAACAAAAACGAAGCGGTGCGACCCTTGGTTATTTGGGTTTAAAGGGCACATCGACAACACGAGCTTAGCCACAGGATTAAACACACGCGAGCAATTGGACATGAAATGTCTCATCTCTGTCATATTTGTCGACCACAACCGCAAAGGTGTGTTCTGTGTGACGTCATAGTTCCGCTTACTCCGATTATACAGTATCCATGCTTGCCGAACAGGGCTCACTGGCTGCCAGATTTCGCTTTAAAAAATTTTAATCCAAGTTCTTGCTGGGGTAGCTTTGTGAACCAGGGTCCTATTGCTAAGCAGAGCTTGTTGCGTGAACCATGGCCCCATCACCCGATCCATGAATTCCAGTTCAACGGCAGAATTTTGACCGAAAGTGTAACGTGCCGTCAATGCACCGACACGGCCGCCCCGGCAGCTCGTCCCCAGCCTTATCGGCCAGCTGCCAACTGACCCTCCCAGCCTGGGGCTAAATGCGAGCACGTGAAGCGGCTCGAACCCTGTGTTGCCAGGACAGGGAAGACCAGTGCAGGCCAGCGCTCTAAACAACTGAGCTATCGGGGCGGCAAATATTCTATCACACAAATATTATATCACACGACGACAAAATATGCTAGATACAAACTGGATTCTCGCACAATATGGATGGGAAGGATCGCTGCGCTGCTGACAATCAGGGCCCTGCTCACGGGGCTTGCGACTGTCTGCGGTCGCTGCGGCTCTCGCGGTCAAAGGGGTGGAGCTTAGCCGTGGCCAATCAGCAGTCAGCAGGATGACGTCACATTGTCTGCGGCCGTCGCGGTTCCTGCGGTCGCTGTACCACCGACCGCAGCGGCCGCAAGACTGAGAAGAGCTTGGCGCAATGGTGCGTAATTGTGCGCTGTTGAAAGATGATTTGGGGTGCGTTCTTTGTCTCCTTCATTCCGCGGATTCCGTGGAGTGTGACGTTTCACATTTCGTGGACTGCAGCCACGGAATGTTCTGTGCAATTCCGCGCCGGATTACTTATGTGAGCCATTTGTGTCGCTGTTTGCAAACCTTCCTACTAATTTTCATGATTATCATTGGGACGCATTCACTGCATGCTGTTACATTAAAGCAATGTGGTTGAATCACTTGTTGGCAACACCAGTAATTCCACAAAACCCCCGCCTGTGATCTTATTGCTATTGGCCACTGATGCCCAATTTAATGCTCATGGTGTCAACAATAAAAAGGATAAAAATGCGAAACCTAGCTGAACCTCCCATATAAAACAAAATCAAAATGGAAAATTTCACCTAGCCCGACTACCTCGACCTAACTACCCAACCATAGGGGACAAGTAGTCTAGGGGTAAGTTACCCATCTCACAATCAAAAGATGGTGGGTTCGAGTCTCACCTGTTGCTACTCTTTGCCTGAGGCCAATCAGCGTGAGAGATTGGTGATGCTACATGACTCAATGGTTGAAGTGTTTTAAAACCAATAGCCAACTACCTAACCATGAAGAAAAAACCTCTTTCCATTTTTCAAAAAGGAAAGCATGTCCAAATTACAAAACAGAACTTACCTGTACTGCTAACTAACAAACCAACTAACAAATATGCTTGCTTTATAGAGGTAAAATGTGCATAAAATGTATTTTCTGTTCGGCTTGTTGGTTTCGCGCCGAAACACCCCGGCCGCGGGGAGATGGAGAATAAAGCTGGCCGTGCGCGGACGCGCGGTCCGCCCGCGCGGTGTGAACTTGAAATATGTCATACGTGTTTGGAATTCGGACCCAGCGACTACACATGCATATCATGCATTTTGGAAAGGCCAATGTTTTCTTATATGTCATGGGTACAGAACAGTACTATGCATGGTTGCAACAAAACCTTAGGAATGGTCAACAGATAAATGTGTATATCATTCTCTGCATGATCACAGCATGACAGCACAGCAAAATAAGCAATGCAATCAAATAAGCAAGATAGCAGCTAAGCAAACTTTATGCAAAGGAGCATACACTGTTACTATGCAATTTGGATGGTATGATCAGCTTCTTGAAATTTTTGCCATGGATTGCTCACTGTTGCCATTGCTTCTGCAGAGATATAAGAGAAGAGATATAACCATGGGAAATTAAAACATGAACAGATTGTGCAGTAAAGGGCCCCAGGAAATGAAAATGGCCACCCTATTGTCTGGGAAGGGCTGTGAACATAGGTGTTGATCTCTGTAAATTATTGTGGCAGGACCCAATACATACAGGCAATGGCAAGCCCAAATTGATTGGGGGGGGGCGTTGTACACTCCATAGTGTCACATGTTAAAAGTTTAAATGGTTTGAGGAAAAATCACCATTTAGGGGGCATTGGTCCCCACAAAAGTATACAAAACAATACCCCTGGCTGTGAAAGAAAGAGAACATGCATCAGAGCTGGAATAGGCTGTCTGGACTGGAAAGGGCTGTACAGCAACCTATTCTTCAACAATAGAAGCACCAAAATAAAGCAAATATTAACCTGACAGACAGAAAGCACAAGCCTAAGTCATCAAGTCATAAAGTGATCAGACTTTTTTCTTTTCTTTTTTAAAGGTCCGCCACCCAAGATCAGGTGACCAGGAGCGCCCCCTCTTACCCAACGACTGCAAGCACCTTACGGTAACACCACAGAATAAAAACTGAAGTCGCGGCACTCCCAGCTAATAGATGGAAAACAAATAAATAAGCGTACAAAGCACCCGGTATTAGAGCAATAAAACTAATAATAAAGATTGCTGTAAGTAGTCATACGCAAAGGTGGCATATGACTGGCCCTAGATCCATCCCAATAAGAAGTTAAGGTCTAAACTATAATGTTAGTAGCTGGTTTGTGGACAGATAGTAGTGAGCACTCCTGATTTTAAATTTTTTTTTTACTTTGGTTCCTCCCACAACTCCATCCAGCTAAGCATAGGCTTGTTGCTGGGTGGACTGTGGGAGGAACTATGGTTGGGTGTTTTCAACTTTTATATATAGTTAAGCGCACGCACACGCACACGCACACACACACACGCGCACACGCACACGCACAACACACGCACACGTACACTCTCACACACACACACACATGCCAGCACCCCTGCACATACATACACACAAGGACATGCACACACACTAACACACATACATACACATGTGTACTCCTTTGGTATCCAACAGATGTAGTGAATGCTCAAGTCAGTTAATATCTGCTCAAGAAGTATGTCTTAATGTAATTTTTTAGAACAATCTTAGAATTTGGTATCTCTGTATGCCGAAAATGTTTTGCTATGACAGTATTCCAAAGTTTTGGTCCAAAACATTCAATGGTGAATAGACGATACTTTTTGTTTGAATAGCTGTATTGGAAGTGGTTTTGTAATCTTGTGGAATATGGGGTATTAAGCGATTCTGTGAAAAGGGGTCTAATAGAATGAGGTAGCTGATTATAAATGTTTTTTGCATAATAAGCAGCATTTGAAGTTTTGCTATATCTTGGACTTTTAAAATTTTGTACTTCTTAAAGATAGGATTTGCACTCTGAGGGGGAAATACACCCTCAATAATACGCATCATTCTTTTCTGAAGTAAGGATAATTTGTGTGTCTGATTAGCATAGTTTGTACCCCAGAGAAACCAGCAATAGTTGATATATGGGAGAATTAATGCATTATACAATTTTAGGAGGTGATTTTTGCCTAGAAGATATTTTATTTTTGATATCATTCCTATGTTGCGACTTATTATGTTTGAGACACTGCTGATATGGGATGCAAATTTCAAATTTTCATCTATGTATACACCAAGATATTTTACTAGATTTTGATGCAAAATAGCAATTCCATTAAATTCAATATTGATATCAATATCTGCTTTATGATCATTATATAGCTGGTATACAGTTTTTGATTCACTTAAGGACAAAAGGTTTGAATGCAGCCATTGTGAAATTTTTGGCAAGGAATTTGTGATCTTGTTATGAAGCTCTGTACAGTCAGTGCTTTGAAAAAAATGGCTATGTCATCACCATATAGAAATGTCTCACATTCTACATGCAAATTTACAAAATCATTTATATGTATTATAAAGAGTAAGGGGCCTACAATTGATCCTTGTGGGACACCCATTTCAATTTTTATGAAAGCAGAGGTGTTGTTATTTACTGTGGTAGCTTGTGTTCTTCCTGATAAATATGACTGTATCATTTTGAGTGCATTTCCCTTCACGCCATATTTTCCCATTTTTGCACATAATATTTCTTTGTCAACAGTGTCAAACGCCTTTCTCAAATCAAGGTATATTCCAACAACATATTCATTGTTTCCAAATCCTCTAGTGATCAGGCTCTGTATTAAGAGAAGAGGCATATATGTGGATCTGTCTTTTCTGAAACCAAATTGCTTATCAGAAAGCAGATTGTGTAGGGTGAAATGTTCCAAAAGTTGGTTATGGACTATCTTTACTAATATTTTCGACATATATGGAAGAATACTAATTGGTCGGTAGTTACTAAATGTTGCTGGGTCACCTTTTTTTGTAGATGGGCTTTACAACTGCAATTTTGAATGGCTTCGGGAAGATCCCACTACTCAGGCATAAGCTGATGACATAGGTTAAGTGTGGTAATATGGACCTATATGATTGTTTAAATATCCTAGAATTTATTCCATCAATTCCTGACCCAACATTTCTTAAAGAAGCAATCACTGTATCTAAATTGTTTTCTGTTACTGCTAGTAGCACCATTTATATATCTGGGTAGGTATGCATATATTCTAAAGCATTGGTGTCGCTTTGAGGAATTTGTTCTCTCAATTTTGGTGCAATTTCTGTTAAATATTTATTGAATCCTTCAGCTATGGCTGCATCATTTTCTAGAGTGATGTCTGTACCTGTGTTCATTTTTTCAGGGATATTATGTTTGGAAGGAGATTGCCTCAGTATCTGGTTAAGCATTTTCCATGTCTCTTTTGGATTATTTTGATGTTTGTCAAATTCCACCTCATAATGAAGTATTCTTGCCTTTCTAATTATTGTAATCAGTGTGTTTTTGTATCTGTTATATTTTTTCTTGCTTTCAGCAGTTCGATATGTATGTGTTCGATTAAATAATATTTGCTTTTGGTTGATTGAGCATAATATTGCAGGTGAAATCCATGGTTTTATGGAGGCTGTTTTTCTTGATAAGACTTCAGTATATGTAAATGTATCAATCCCACTTTTATATACATTAATTAAACTGTTACATGCTTTTTCAGGATCATTTTCATCAAAGATGCCTTTAAGTTCATTTGTTAGATGATTTCTCAGACTGTCCATTTTATGAAAGTCAAAGGTAGTTCTTGTTCTTTTTGCAATGATTGGTTTTTGAACTGTAAATTCTGATGTTGTAAAAATAGAGAAGTGATCAGAGAAATCAGATTTAATGATGCCAGTCTGTTTTATGTTTGATACATCATTACAGAACATATTGTCAATTAATGTGCATGTTGTATTGCATACACGAGTCGCCTTTGATATTAGAGGAAGAAAACCTGAGAGCACATAGACATGAAAAATGAGTCAGCAAAGTGGTCATTTGAAATTGAGAATAGGTCAATGTTAAGCTCTCCAATGATGTATGTAGGCATATTCAGATGGTTTATTGTCATTAGACATTCCTCAAATTCTGACAAAAATTGTGCATGATAACCAGGCGAATGATATATCTGACATCAAAATAGTTTGTTTATTACTCAATTATGTTTGGAGAAAAAGACCTTCAGCTTCAGCAGCAACAAAATCAAATGGATAAAGCTGTTTTGCTTTTAGTGATTTCAAGCAATAGATTGCAGAGCCTCCCCCAATTTTGTGTTCCCTGCTTTTGCAGAATAGATCATAATCTTCATCATCTAAGTTAAATTTCTGTTCATTTTCTTTTGATAGCCAGGTTTCAGAAATACAAATAAGGCTCCATTTGTGATTCAGCTGGTTTAGGAAGATATTGAGCTCATCAAATTTATTTACTATGGACCTTGCATTCAAGTGGAGAATATCTATGTTTCTTCCTAAGTCAGGACCCATTTCAGCTTGTCTACTGACATCTTTAACATCATAGAAATTACAATTCTCTCGAACGCATTCAAAATGAGAATATGTAAGGGCAAGGTCATCCGAGATTATATTCAAGAATGGGTTAAATGTTTTATTTTCCAAGGTTGGTAGGTATTAGAACTTAGTTGTAGGGCCTATGTAACAAGTAGTTCAATAATTGTATTACAACAATCTACCTGTGTTCACTCTCACCTGACTCGGACGACTACATAACTATCCCCTTGCCGCCAGGTGTCAAGGTGGAAACACGTCGTTGTGGAGCTCCTACTTACCAGATAAGTCGTTGCAGAACAGGGCAGTTTACTAGACTAAACTGCACATAGGTATTTAGCAATTACTTCTGTGCATATATTGGCATAGTTTTTATCTAATAAACATTTTTTTTCACAAGTAGATTAGACTATTTCAACCTAGCGAGGCTGCCCAGCGCCATTTTGTCGTTGGGTTTTTGTCTGTCTTTGTCTACTGTGTCAGTGTTTTCAGCTATTTATTAAATTTTTGGCAGCTGTTTAGCGAGTGCTTTTTTTTTTAAACCACTATCAATTTTCAGCACAGCGATTACCTTGTAAGTGCTGCATAGTTAGGAACTAGCATACACCTAAGCTTTGTCAGTTATTTTTATATGCTCTGTTATTTTGTAAATCATTTTGCAGGAAGTTACTTTTCAATCTAAATCTAGAAATAATCTGCAGCCTGTAGGATGGTTTCAACCAGGATGCAGGCACTACAGGAGGAGGTTAGGGCCCTTAAGGCAGAGCTTTCCCAGCTCAGGGCTGCCCTTGCTGCACATGATAGACGAGAAAAGGAAACATGTAGGGGTCAGTCTGTAGCTGGGGCATCCTATGCCCAGGTGGTCACTGGCCACCAGGTAACTGAGGCTTCCCCTGCTGTGGAGGTGGCAGAGATATCTGTAGAGAGAAGTGCTCCTAGTGAACAGAATATTTCTAGTTGTAGCTCACAGGGGCAGTGGTTTAAAGTCAGGAGGGTGGAGGATTTGGAGGCGTGAGCCTAAGAAAGTGAACAGTAAATGGCAGGTGGCAGGTGGTAGGAGTGGAAGGAAACCTAGCCAAGCAGCTCAACGGGCAGGCATAGCAACATCGAATAGGTTTCAGGCATTGGAGGACTGCCCCCAGGATAATAGCAAGGAGACGGTGCTGGTGGTAGGAGACTCTCGTGTGCGGCATTTATATAGGGTGTTCTGTAAAGGTAGGAGAGGCAGGAGGTGCATCACCAGGCCTGGTGCCAAGGTCAAAGACCTGGTGCCAGTGGTGGCACAGGCCACCAGTGAGAACCAGGTTAGTGCAGGTAGGAGTGAATAACATAGGTCCTGCTAGGAGCGAGGAACTGCTGCAGGACTACAGGGCCCTTCTGGGCACCCTGAAGCAAAGCGAAAGCAGAGTTATTGTGACGGCTATTCTGCCCAGGGCTGGAGTCTCCCCTGAGTGGAGCTCTAGGGCACTGGCAGCCAATGCCAGGGTAGGTAGGCTCTGCAATGAGTTAGGTTTGACCTTTGTTGACAAGTGGTGCAGGTTTTATGGCTCATGGGACCTCTATCAAAGGGACGGCCTGCACTTCTATGAGAAGGGGGTGCAAGTGTTAAGTAAGGTATATGAGCATGTCCTTCAGGGGAAACTAGATAATGGGGTGGGGAGGGAAGAAGTGGCATTACCATCTCATGGATATGCCAATAGTGACAGCATAGGCAATATAACCTCACAAGTCAGCAAATAGGGATGGCAGTAGATCAAGGGGGGCAGAGTGGTGGCTCATCCAGAGATGATAGAGCTACTCAACATGAAAAAACCAAGATGGTTATGGAACTTTTCTGAAGTGTATGATGCTTAATGCTCAGAGTATTCGATCGAAATTTGACGAGTTCAAGTGTTATGTTGCTGCGGAGGAACCGGATTTTGTTTGCATTACTGAGGCAATGCAGTGAGGGGTATTTGGGGGATAACTTGCAGCACTATGAGATCCAGGGGTACAATATGTTTTGATGCAATAGGGGTCTAGCAGTGAAAGGGGGTGGTGTAATGCTCTATGTGAATAGCTTATTCAGTTCTCAAAAAGTAACAGATGGGGTAAAAATGTGTCTGTGGAGTCCATTTGGCTTGATGTTGCTGTGGGAAAAGGCAACAGCAATAAACTGAGAATAGGAGCTTTGTACCGATCAGGAACCTTGCCACATTCTCAGCAACTGGAGCTCGATAAGGTGATTTGTCAGGAAATCAGTAGAAACTTTCAGAGGAAATGCCTTATTCTTGGTGACATTAATCTAAAAGGATATGAAAATGTTGGTGTTGGCTCCCCAGCGTGTAAACTGTTTAGGAAATGCCTTGAAGAGGACCTGTTCTTACACCAGTTTGTAACAGAACCAACTAGGCAGGGCTCATTCTTGGACATTGTATTCTCGGATTTAAGTGATTTAGTTCAAGACTTGACTGTAGGAGAAACTCTGGGAAGAAGTGACCATAACATAGTGAGATTCAAGGCACATGTAGCAGGGACAATCAAGGATAATTTGGCAAAGGTTCCAAATTTTAACAGGGCAGACTGACTGCATGAGAGCGGCTTTAAGTGCCATAAAATGGGAATAAGAATTATCCGATTTAAATGCCTGTGAAATGTGTGAAAAGTTAAAATCTTACTTGAAGGAAATTCAGATTAGACATGTCCCCCAAAAGCAAAGGCGCAGAAGAAGGGTAGGAAAGCCAGCATGGCTTACACCAGATTTTACAAAGCAATTAAGGCTAAGAAAGATGCATTTAGAGTATTTAAGGAAGCTTCAAATATAGTAAATCTAAGGTTGTATCAAAAAGCTAGAGACGCTGTGAAGCAGAAAACCAGAGCAGCAAAGCGAGCACAAGAATTGGATTTGGCTAGGAACTGTAATGGGGACAGTAAAAAGTTCTTTAGTTTCTACAAGCTAAGTAAAGTTTCAAGCACAATTGGTCCACTGGAAGTAAATGGGATTATGTTGAGTAAGGATAGTGAGATGGTTGAGGAACTGAGCAAGCAGTTTAAATCAGTGTTTACGTTGGAGGATGTGACTAATCTGCCAACTGTGAACCACAGCTCAGTGACAGGTGATCAGTTACATGATGTTGATTTCATTGATAGTGATGTTGTTTTGTATTATATCAGGAAAATAAAGCCAAACAAGGCAGCAGGACCTGATGGGATTTATGCTAGGGTATTGCTGGAAGCTGAAAAGGAACTGGCAATTCCACTTAGTATAATATTTTGTAGATCCGTTTCACAAAATTAAATTCCAACAGATTGGAAAAGGGCAAATGTAGTTTCTATTTTCAAGAAAGGAGAAAGAGGGAAAGTTGAAAACTATAGGTCAGTAAGCCTCACATTCCTAGTCTGCAAGGTACTTGAATCAATTATCAAGGATATAATAGCTAGTTTTCTGGAAGGAAACAGATTGATTCAAGATACTCAACATGGGTTTAGAAAAGGGCGATCGTGTCTCACAAATCTCTTGGACTTTTTTTAATTTTGCTACAGGACAATTTGATAAGGGAAATCGGGTTGATGTAGCATATCTGGACTTTAGCAAGGCCTTTGACAAGGCACCTCATAAACGGTTAATGATGCAGCTTCAGGTCCATGGTATTGCAGGTAACATCCTAAAATGGATAGAGTTCTGGCTTTCAGATAGACAGCAGAGAGTGATGCTAAATGGTACGAAGTCATCATGGCAAAATGTTCTTAGTGGAGTCCCCCAGGGGTCAGTACTAGGACCACTATTGTTCATTGTGCTTGTAAATAACATTGAAAGTGGCCTAAGCAGTAAGGTTTTGAAATTTGCAGATGATTTGAAGGTCTTTAGGGAAATAACAGGGCACAGTGAGCAGGTCTTGCTGCAGAAAGACTTAGACGAGCTTGTGAAGTGGTCCGAAAAATGGCAAATGAAATTTAATTTTGATAAGTGCAAAATCATGCATGTAGGTAGGCAGCATATCAAGGCTCCGTACTTGATGGATGGCCAAGTACCATCTGTGACTCAGCAGGAGAAGGACTTAGGTGTTATTTTGAACACAAAATTGGGGGCATCAGAACAGACCAAAGAAGCCAGGAAGAAGGCACTAAGAATGCTTGGGGCAATAAATAGGAATGTATCATACAAAAGTGAGGAAGTCATCAGGAAGCTTTACTGTGCATATATCAGGCCACATTTGGAATACTGTGTCCAAGCTTGGTCCCCTAGTTATGAAAAAGATTATTGGCTTTTAGAGAGCTACAAAAGAGGGCAACACAAATGGTGAATGGCATAGGCAACCTGGCATATGAGGAAAGATTGAAGAAACTGAATATGTTTTCACTTAGATATAGAAGGCTGAGAGGAGATCTCATCGAGGTCTTTAAATTTGTTCATGGTCAGGAACAGGGTTATCTCAGGGAACTGTTTGAATTTAACAGAAATGATGCAATTACAGGTCATCAATTCAAAATTAAAGTTAATCACAGCAGGACAAGGTTAAGACAGTCTTTCTTCACCAACAGGGTAGTAGAACACTGGAACCAGCTGCCAGAAACCATTGTCAGTAGCAACACACTGAACATCTTTAAAAACAGCATAGACAATCATTATAAGAATAGGGGTCTTGTTTTTATGTATTCCAGGGAGAGTTGATCGACACATTTGGTGGACAACTGGTTCAGTGTACAGAGTGCAACCAAGAAGGGCCCTTGTGGCTCATAGTTGCACTGATTTTGTATGTCTTTATGTCTTTATAACTAGACCGGAGGTGTCTAGCAATTAGTGGATAATATTTATATGATTGTTGAAGTGATACCAGCAATTTACTCCACAAAACCATTCAACTTAATATAAACATAATGTTAGTGTAACGGAAGTAAGTAATGCAATAGGTGTCTGTAAAAAAATAAAGAAAAAACTTGTTATGAAGGAAACCATGCATACATCACGCAAAAAAACGCTCGGAAGCAAAGCATGGATATATTTATTTCGTGCTCAATTGTGTTGTATTAACAGGAGGGCCCAAATTAGCGACTGGAGGGGGCGGATTCGCCCCCTAAGATCTGGCCCTAGTGAAGCTAGAAGAAATCACAGGGTAGATGGGACGGTAGTGAACTCTATCGTGTGCAAATTTCATGACCTTACGTCAATATCTTCAAGGTCAAAGAGGTCAAATTTGCAAATTTGTCTGGAGATGCGTGGCTTGGCTTGTCATTTTATGGATCGCTGTGATTGTATTTAAATGCTCCAAAATGGGCATCAATGATGTTTTGGACATTACTAATGATGCAATGCAGATCGGACCCAACAGTTGACCTCAGGTCACCTATATAGCACCACTTTATCAGGTCAGTTACCTGTTCCAGTTACCGAAACCGGGCCGCCCGCCCAACTGCCCGTCGGGCAGCTCGGAGCAATCGGCTTCGTGAAGAAAGGGTGAAGTACATGAATAAAGTATGGAAACGCAATGACAAACAGTACAAATGCGAACAGTAGTGCATTTATGACAACATTCCAGTTGATCAAGTTTGGTTCCATTAACCTGCCATGAACTTGACCTGACTTGACCTCGGTGACCTAACATGATCTTGAAACTATATAGCATATCAATATACATCAAACAAGTCGTTAGTGTTGCCAGAACACTTCCCTTTGCGAATATACGGGAAGCGCATCAGCGCCGATTCTTGTGGTCTGGCGCTAGAATTTTTGTTTACTTTAGCGGCCCCTAACTTGAAAATTTTCGGTCGATTTCCATTTTCTTGCTTTAAACGACGCGCCGGTCATTCTAAGCAGGTAGGCGAAAATTGCGTATATCGACCGGTAAAATCTGCAGTTATTTACGAAAAGCGGAGGGGTGGGCGGATTTCGCCCCCCTCCAGTGCGAGTGTTAAAAGACAATTGCACAAGCAAGGATATTCAACTTATTTCAATGCAAATGTAGTATATATCTTCTCTAAGGTAATAAGTATCATCAGTTACCAAGTAGTGATTAACCAACAGCACTTTCTCTATTTCATTCATAAATTCTAATGAGTGGCAGGTTTACTTCATGGAAACTCGTACGGCCTTGCACAGAACATAGTACTAACGTGTGGTTTTTTTTTTTTGGGGGGGGGGATAGGTGCTGGGTGGTGGTACAAGTGCATGTGAATATCCTGATCCAAATATGTTCATTCAGATCTTTACCTAGATAAAGGGCTAGGTAAATATGCCCAGGTAAATATGCATAGGCTATTTTGAGTTGGTTTAGTCATCACCAAATATGAATAAATAGGTACCCAGGTAGGCACTAGGTACTTACTATCAACATGAGCAGATTGAGGTGCCTTTTTAGCTAGTGTGAATTGCGATGTAGGTAATGAGGTTAATGTAGGTACCTAGGTAGGTACTACCCAACTGGACAGGCAGGCATGTGTCTAGGCAGGACCTGTGAGAATTTGATCATGGTTGCATAGGCACCTAGGTACATAGGTAATTATGCATATGTTACTGCCTATCCCTCCATTCATCACAGTGCAAAATATGAATGCAGGTCAAGTAGGAATATATTTATTTACATCATGTTGATTTGGGATATATACATAAGATACCTAATTAGCTGGACAAGTTAAATTTATATGCCTAGACCAGTTGGTGGCATGCTTTATCAGGTATCTAACAGGAATGTGTGCATGGCATCTATGGAATCAACTGGGATCGAGCCAGTATACCAGATCAGTTGATTTTGCATGGTACCAGAAGGCCAAAGCATAGGTGCCAAGGTGGGTGGATACAATTTAATATTATTAAATGAGTCAGATTAATGATAGGTGTTTCCATCAATGAGTTCCACATGTTCCAGCAATGTATCACCAGCCAGTCTTGACAGGTATGTTGTGCGTTAAATATCACACTGGTGAATGTCATTCACCTCCTTCATTGGTTTGCCTATGCCATCTGGGTAGGCTGCTCCATTATTTATCAAATGCTCAGGAGCTTTTGCGAGATACCCCTGGTGTGCCAGGTTAAGAAGCTTCTTTGAAGCAGGCCATGGTAAGTGGCTCATTCTCCATTCACACACATTCACTCACCATACTCCCATGTCATACCAATAGCGCACTGGCAGTATGAATGGGAGCAGGTCAGGGGCATCTTTGTTTGGTCATTGCATATGAGTCAAAAAGTCATCTATCAAGAATGCTGGTGTTCACATGTTTGTTTATATGTTTCACTCCTTAAACCAGAACCACTCTATTTATTAAAATGATCAAGATGATTAGATTATAATGATGATACCAGTGAGTAAGTATTGTCTCATAAAGGTATCTTGTATACAGTCCAGCCATTTTGGCACAGTATGTTCAGTTGAAGTACACACATGCATATCAGTTATACTGTTCTGAGTTTACTTTCAGTCCCTTAGTCCTTCCCCCCCCCCCTCCCTTGCCTGCCTTCCCACTCCTGGTTGTCCTGACAACATACTCCCCGAGGTCAGACCTCTGAAAAGCAACTCGTCCAGCTTGGGTGTTGTCTCGTGCTTGTTAATTGGAGTTGTTGCTCCATGTCCTTTCTGCTCTATTATGTCCTTTGTTCGTTGCATTTATGATCTCATCCCTGCTCATGTCTGGATGTATGTGCACATACTTTTGTTCTTTTGTTTTTCTGGCCATGATGTTGCCATTTTTGGTATGATAGTTGCAAATTTGTTTTTTTCCCACATTTCACCCAGCACCTGTACTTGTTTTGCACGTTTTGCAGTGAGGTTCTCATGTATGGTTATTTTTGTATTGTGTTCTCCTACTTGGTTGAATTTTGCTTCATACACTGCATTTCTATCACCTAAATCCTGAAATTTGATCAGTACACGCCTGTTTTGGCGCAGATGATGACATGCAGATATGCTGCCAGTGAGTTTCACACCTAGCTTCTCCTCAATTATTTTGTTGGCAATCTCCCTGTTTTTTTCTGGAGCTTCAAAGGTGTCGATTGGGGCCGATGGAAATCCACCACCACCTAGAATGAGTGAGTCTTTTCTGGTGTATTGTTCTATGTTGTCAACCATATTGTTCAATTCTGAAATTTGCTTTTTTAGATCTTTGTTTTCCTCCATGAGTTGTTTTAGCTGGTTGTTTACTTTCCTGTTTTCCTTTCTAATATCCTCCATTTCCTCTCGAAGTTCTTTCATCTTTTCATTCACTGCTTCCTGAATTTGTTTAATTTCGTCCATGACACCTCCGGTCTATATACCATCCAAGTTTAGATAGTTTTGTCTATATTAGTAATCTGAGATTTAGTAGAAAGTATAACTTGATGATAATCGTCGATGACACGTCCGTCTCTTCCGGCGTCAACTGGTCAAACTGGACTTAACAAGAACCACAAGGGCTCATCCAGGTTAAGCCTGTAAAGGGAAGATACAGTAACACTGGCAAAAAGATACTCCCCCAACCAGCACCACATCCCTAATTTCTTTATTGCTTGATCGATTATTTGGGTTTAAGGGTGTGCCAACTACAGGGCCATTTGGCGCCCATATCCATTATTTCAAAGAATCCATCTACCAACATCCCACACCCTCATCCATGTATATCTGCCTTACATATCCAGCCCTATTCACCCGATCCCATGTGACACATGTGGCTTGAGTGCCCTACCAATAATTTTCAGACTCCATCCATGCCTGCTTGAAAGGGCCTGTATAGTGCACTGAGCATAAATATCACCCCATCCACCATTACTTGGAACTCAAAAACAAGATTTTGCAGTCCCAAAAGAGTCATCCACCATATTTTAAGCCTAATAGTATAGGTATTTGCAATTCATCGGCTCATCCACATATTTTTATGCCGCGGCGTTCAAGTGCGTCCCACTGCTGATAACGTTTCGGTGGTAGGCGGAGCCTATTTTGACCGCAGAGCCGCGGCGACCGCGGGTTCCGTGAACACTGAACAGTGCCCGGCACTGTTCACGGAAGTAGCTGGTGCATGACGCGACCACTGAGGAATGTGCCGTCGCAGAGGCGGCCACAGGGGGTATTCAATGCTGGTAAGAGGGGGGACTGGGACCGGCTTTTGATACAGAGGTTCGAACAGCGAGTTGTGCACTTGGCACACGCGTCTGCTGGCGGACCAACGAGCCGTGCGCCTGATCCGGTATGAACACGGCGAAATACCAGTGTGTTATGCTGCGGATAGGGGGCGGTGCAGGCTACGAAGAAAATCTGGGTAGTTTTCTGGATACTGCGTTGTCTTTTCTCCAGTTGCAGTCTTTCGCACGTCATAGCGTTGCGCACTGGTAAACGGGCGTACTGAATGGTAGCGACGATTGGTTTTCTGTTATAGCATTTGTGGATAGGCTTCGATAAGGTGCGAAAACAGGCATCGAAGTGTGTTTTATTATTGAGTGAATATCTGAAGCATGAGCAAAAAATTAAGACCTTACTTCTACAGGATCATTTCTATAGGTCTTATCGCGATCATTCTCCCGAATTTTCGCGTGTCCAAAGCCACGATGAAGAGTTGTGGTGGTCTCTCTTGAGCGGGAATTGGGCTCGGAGTTCTCCCTCGTGGAGAATCCCGAGCCGTTGAAGACCGTTCCGCTCTCTGCCTTTGGCGGTCAGCGGGGGAGAGGCCACGTTCTGAGTGGTTTTGGCTTTTTGCAACCAATTGGAAAAAAGAAGGGGGTTAGTCCCGGTAAGCCGGCATGAGTGGGTCCCGGTATTATTTGTAACTTCAAGTGTTATATTTTTTCACCCCTTGTTGGCACCAAGATACCTTTACTAGAAGGTAGATCGAAGTTTTCCTTCAATCCCGCATGACGTCATCCGAAGGTTTTTTAATATGGTATCAATATGGTTGCAGAATACTTTTTCCAAATCATACGCAATGGTTACTTTTATTTTGCTTCCTCTACAAGCAAGTATATTTATCTTCCGCTGACTGAGTTATTAATATTGTCCTGTTCTTTCCATTGAACATTTGTTACGACACTTATTTTTCTCATGCATTGGCAAGGTTGGATTTGTGCATTGTAATCTTGCATGTTGAGAGGAATATTTTGTAGTCATCCAGTACGGATCATATTTTTTTAAAACCTTATGCATCGTAACTCAATCTGCACCCCCTCTCGGTGAATTTTGAGCACTTTTACTTGATCACAGCAGCTCATTGTCAAACTTAGGAGATTCAACCTCCAGATGAGAAAACAAGAAACAATTTTCTGAAGAGGGTAGTGTTCTGGATTCCAAAAATCCACGAGCAGCATATTTTTCCAAACATGTACATATCTACCTACATTGACATACAACAGTCATTGAAAACATAGCTTTTTTTTAGGCCAGCTAGACTAAGGGCACGGTGTATTATTCCTTGATTAATTTTGCATGGATTATTGATGATACATGCATAATTGAATATTTATGTCCAATGCAATCATGCTATGAATGCCTTCCTGAAACTTTCCATGAGTTGCAGTCTGATTTCCTGTAGTATGAATTCAGCATCTAGATATTATGTTTGAATGTAACACATCTCTGTTTCAGGTGTCATACCTTACTGTACAGTACCAGAGCATAGAGGTGGCACTGGGCAGGCAACTTTAATAAAGAAGAATTCTGGTTACACCATTCTTATCAGGATTCTGCCTTAGCAAAATCTCTTAGCATACAATAAAACATGTCTAAGTTCTTAAATGTTGGGGAACCAAGAGTATACTCCAAGCATTTCAAAGAAATTGACAAGAGAAGAAACCTAAAGAAAGATCTGCTCAACCCTGCCTCTTTGCAGCGAAGCAAATGTCTCCTACCATCAGCTATTCCTACCATAATATTCCCACCAGCCAAAACCCTGGGTAATCCTGAATTTTGTATTATTATTGATGTTTACATCATTTGCAAGATTACTTTGTTGTGTTTTTCCCTGCTTCATTTGCATGTTGACAATGTTTTTCCTCCACCAAAGAAAAATATGGATAGGCATGGTTAGGCTATATCCTTTTATTTCAAGATTTTGATACTTTTCTCTGAAAAAAATAGATTAGGCTAGCTAATTGTATGCTAGGTTACCTTGCAATTTCTAAAGCTGTAAATAATTAGTTATTGTATATGAACCAATTTAAAGCCCTCATTTTTGGTATTTTTTGCTTTTCAACGAATTTGTGTGCTTGGTGGGAAAAATATGTTCTTTGTACACCGAAATAACAATCACAATAAGACCCTCATGTCAAGCATTTACCACTAAGTTGTAGCTACACTAAGTTTGGGTCAAAGGTATGAGAAATAGATGATTTGGGTCAGATCTGCTGACTGAAATGGCACATTCATGAGCTACATTTTTTACAGAATGGACAAAGAATGATATCAGGTGACAAATGTATCCATTAGATACATTTACAGTTGAACAAGTTTTTTTCTGCTATATTGTGGGCTGGATCCAGCCCACTATATCTGTTCTATCATCAAAACTTAGTCTGGAATACAAGCATAATCATTTTTGTTGAAAAAATAGCATAGTTCTTGTCATAGGAACACATGTTCAACTTTTTTGACAAAAAGTATCAAGCCTTTTGGAATGGCATTATATAGGTTTTGTTTAAGTGATTGGAGCACGATTGCTCGATGTCCTGACCTGTGTATTTTAAGTATATGTCTCAAACTTAGTATAAAGGAGAGGTTATCATGAGATAACAAGTGAGTGATGCCTATATTTAGGTTGATTCTTTCCATCAACAATTATAGGATTTGTGTAAAATGCCGCCACACGCCACGGTCTTCACTGCGGAGTTGATGGCCATCAGCAAAACTCTTGCATACATCGAGGTTGACGACAATATTTACATGTTATTTTGACTGATTCTCTGAGCAGTCTTGTGGCGTTGCGCAGTTTTAACCAGCAACATGTCATCGTACGAGACATTTTATCGCACCTTACTTCTCTGCATCGCATGGGAAAACAGGTCATACTTTGCTGGATTCCATCACATGTCGAAATCCGTGGTAACGAGCTGGCCGACAGGGCTGCAAGGCGTGCAGCACAAGCGCCAAGGAGTCGCGTTCTCCCACTTCTTGCCAGTGACTACTACCCAATTATCTCATCATTTATTCTCAGACAGTGGCAGGGCAAATGGGACCAAGTGGAGTTCAACCAATTAAAGCAAATCAAACCATAGTTAGCTCCGTGGCCAACGTCCTTCAGCCAAACTAGAAGGGACGAGGTAGCCATCTATCGTCTCAGAATTGGTCACACTCTAGCAACACAAAGGTATTTATTGTGCGGGGACGACAGGCCGAAATGTGTTAGGTGTAATGCCGCACTGACTGTGCACCATGTGCTGGTGGCGTACCAAGCATACACAGAAGAACGTAGGCACCACTTCGGATATGATGCGAATGCTCTGAGGTTGAAGGACTTATTGGGAGATTATTCCCGATTTATACACAATGGAGCAGTTTTGTGCTTCCTTGCGGAGATGGGATTTGACGTAATACATGCACCTGCCTAACTTATTATTTGTTTCCCCAGAACTTATATCAAGCGCCTTAATAGCTACCGATGTTTTATATTCGTTTGTGAGTATGACGCGTGCTTAGGCAACCTTGTTATGGGTGAAATATAACCCAATGGGGATGACGCACCCTAAAACCCAAATATTCATAATTAAAATGGCAAACATGCATAAGAAGCCACTGGGCCATTTTTCATCACAACGTTGTTTTTCTGGTGATTTCTGATTTCTGATTGTTCCTTTGGAAAATGAAAACTTCCAAGGATATAAGCACTTTAAGTTCAAGTACTTCTATCTAAGAAATCAGTCCAAGAAAAGAATATCAAAAACATTGAAATAACTTTTAAAAAAGCAAGAAGAAAATTGACTACATATACCTGCTATCCCACCTCAACAACATATGGGAAGTGTGGGAAAAGGTTTTGGTTGTGGTGGTATATAATGAAAAATAACATACAATTATCAATAAATATTAATGCAACCTAACCTAGCCTACTGATGTTCGACGGCCTAACACCTACCGATGTTGAATCACTTAAACGCACTAATATTGGATTACTTAAAACCTACGGATGTTGGATTGCCTAAATATTATTTTAAAATGTGATTTTCAAAACAAATTGCAGAGGACTGTCCATAATAGCCAATGCACGTGGAGGGCATGTATCGTGAAATAAATAAATAAATATATAAATAGGAAGACGTCAGCCTTCCACAGCCGCCGGCTGCCAGCGACCATCGTGAAGACAACGGGTCAGGCGTGCACGGTCAAGTTCGCGGACCGCCGATAGGTCATTCACATAATGACCAGATCAGGTCGCGAGTGATGCCGTTGCTGTATCCGTTCCCGAAGCCGTCCCGTCGGCTCCTGCGACGTCATTTGCCCGAGGAGTATCTCAGCTGAGGCCACCATCAGTGGTAGCCTTACCTGCTGGCGTGTGTGTTCCCTTGCCGCCCCAGTTCAGTACATAAGATACATATATATATATACAAATACACAAATATATATTACGTGGGCTATATGGGGCCTCCTGTCGGTGGCGGATCCAGGGAGGAAGTTGGGGCATGTGCCCCCCACCCCAGTGGCGCAACCAGGATTTCAGTTCGGGGGGCAGGGTTGGAGAGCGGGCCCCCTCGCAAGCGGGCCCCCCTCATGTTTTTAAAAAAGTCTGCGGAAAACATGCACTTACTTTTGAGCGGGCCCCTATGTCTGTAAAACTTCGCAGAAATAAAAGCACTTTTCCTTTACGTTCCCCTTCCTATTGGTTCAATGCGGGCCCCTGGATCAAAGTGGGCCCGGTTCGAAGCGGGCCCCTGGTTCCAGAGAGCCCCTGGTTCAAGACAGGGCCCCAGGTTGAAGCGGGCCCCTGGTTCTAAGCGGGCTATTGGTTCAATGCGGGCCCCTGAATCAAAATGGGCCCCGGTTCGAGGCGGGCCCTGGTTAAAACGGGCCCCCAGATTTTCAGTTGGTTCAAAGGGCCCCTGATTCGAGCCACAGATCCGCTTCGCGGGCCCCTAGCCAGGGCTTTGAGTAGGGTGGCCCACTCCGAGCCAGGGTCCCGCTTCGCGGGCCCCTGGCTCGGAGCGGGCCCCAAAAAATTTCGGGGAGCCATGGCCCCTTGGCCCCCTGGTTGCGCTGCCGCCCCCATAAAGGTGGCGTCCCTTCGACTAGGAAAATGCGTCCCTCCGCGAAGGCTCGAGTGCACCCCAACACCCTCGAATTTTTCAGCCACAGGCGCCTCTCGGCAGGAAAGGCACCCCTCAAGCTACTTTCGCGGTGGTGCCACTCCAAACACGTGTCCCCTCCTCAAGATGACAATTCCTGGATCCGTCCCTGCCTCTTGTGGCAGCTATTGGTTTTCTGTAGCGGCTATGGGACCTCTTATGACGACAGAGAGCCTCCTAGTGCGGTCTAGGGGCGGTCAGATCATTTCAGGCGGTCTTCCGTGGTTACGTTTCGGAAACTCTCCTGCCACTGAGGGAAGAAGCTAAGGCGCACTTAGCTTCCCCCCCTCTGTCTGTCCTTTCTTTCGCTCTTGAACGGGGGTGACAACTTGACCAGCTAAAACGGACGGTAGAGGGAGCCTATCAATATCGGGAAAAATCTCTTTATTTTGGAGGCACTTGATGGTCAGCCTGCCGGAACCGGCACATTATTAGGCAGGAAGATTGTTACTGGGTCATTTAGGATACATTTTGCTGAAGCTGAAGAATAGGTCTTTCAATTGGTATACGTCAAAGTGATCTATATTGCCATAAAACATGCAAGAGAGCGTAGAGAAAAACGGTAAAATTGCATGTAAACCAATGGTGAAGGGAAGCCTTCAAGCCCGCTACCAAACAAACTTCGTGGGGGCCCGGTTGGCACCATCCATTTTATCATTTTAATTATACGCGACAAAGTACACCACTGAGGAATCCCGGTCTTATATTTGACCCGAACAAGTCCAGCTGTCTTGCCGGCAACCCAAGACAAATGCACAAAAACCGACCGTCCAAACCTCAGAGGGCGGGGTTTAAGTGGTTGTCGCTGACCTTCAAGGTCAGCTGTAGTCAAATCACAAGCCACAGTGGTCGGCAGATGTTGCCATAGCCTGTTCAGCAAACATGTATACGGTGTAGTCGGAGTAAGCGGAAAGGAAGGAACCAACCAAACCCATCAGAGTTTCAGAAGGAAGGAAAGAAATCGGACGCGTCAGAGTTTCGCCTCAGGCATTTTACTATGACGTCATACATTTGTAGAAAGTGCAGGCGGAAAACCGTATAATCTCCGATTGCAAGTTTAGCTTGTGCGTAGGTGGCGCAGTCAAGACAGGGCTGGACTAGGACGGGTTATCGGCCGGGGGTATAGGTAGATGCGTACTTCCACGAAGATTTTGTTCTTCCAATAAGCTGTGCAGAAATCAGGTGGCTTTCATTCCAGGACACTTGCCATTTATCTTGATCTTTGGTATTTCTATAGGAGCCCATGAGCACAAATTGGAGAAAAATGCACAGACTGGACTTGTTGAAGCTTACGTAACAACTTCTTCCTGTACCATTTCTTTTGTAAATTGCATGCAAACAAGATATTCACTATTTCGTATTGCACCACATGGCATTGGTGTAGTGGATGATGCAGAATCCTTTTGTGACAATGATATTGCACAATCCAACATTAGTAGGCTTTAAGCAATGCAACATCAATGGGCTTTAGGCGTTCCATCGTCAGTACATTTTAGAGGATCCAATATCAGTACGTGATAGCTCATAAGCAATCCTACATCAAAAAGATTTTGGTGATCAAATATCAGAAGGTTATGTAAAGTGTTTTTTAACTTTGCAATTGTGCATTATTCTTAGTTGTATATATCCTCACAAAAACCATATGCAGTGATACATTATTCGTGAAATATGGTGGAACAACCTCTTTCTAAGCACTGAACAGGCATCCTTTCCAAGGAAGTATCAACATCCTGCTTGCTGATGTGTGCTTATGAAGTCTCCATGACGCATTTCTGAGTATTTCGTATAAAAGTATCATGCTTATGTTCACCAGTACGGATTGTGATGCACAAGCGTCTCGTAGCGTCTGCTAATACCATGGTATTGCAATCGTTATCGTTAGGATAGGCATCCGTATATTAGGTGTTGCACAAATTGAACGAAAAGCACATGGACTTATGAGTGCACTATTGGCTGAACATTGTGTTTCAAGAACTGAAATTATATTTTAATTGGCATGCCTCCATGACACAATTTCGACATCCTACTCTACTCGTTTCAACATTTCACACCTGACGAAAAACAATTATTTTAACGCCGCTGGGGAGACAGAGCCATCATTTACGGCGACGTGCCAGAGACGGTCACTGTGCAGACAGAGTCATCATTTACGGCGACATGCCAGAGACAGTCACTGGGGAGACGGAGCCATCATTTACGGCGACATGCCAGAGACAGTCACTGGGGAGACAGAGCCATCATTTACGGCGACATGCCAGAGACAGTCACTGGGGAGACGGTCATCATTTACGGCGACATGACAGAGACAGTCACTGGGGAGACGGAGCCATCATTTACGGCGACATGCCAGAGACAGTCACTGGGGAGACAGAGCCATCATTTACGGCGACATGCCAGAGACAGTCACTGGGGAGACGGAGCCATCATTTACGGCGACATGCCAGAGACAGTCACTGGGGAGACGGTCATCATTTACGGCGACATGACAAGATCATTTACGGCGAAGACAGTCACTGGGGAGACAGAGCCATCATTTACGGCGACATGCCAGAGACAGTCACTGGGGAGACAGAGCCATCATTTACGGCGACATGCCAGAGACAGTCACTGGGGAGACGGTCATCATTTACGGCGACATGCCAGAGACAGTCACTGGGGAGACGGTCATCATTTACGGCGACATGCCAGAGACAGTCACTGGGGAGACGGTCATCATTTACGGCGACATGCCAGAGACAGTCACTGGGGAGACAAAACCATCATTTACGGCGACATGCCGGAGACAGTCACTGGGGAGACGGTCATCATTTACGGCCACATGCCAGAGACTGTCACTGGGGAGACAGAGTCATCATTTACGGCGACATGCAAGAGATAGTCACTGGGGAGACAGCCATCATTTACGGCGATATGACAGAGACAGTCACCGGAGAGACACGAATTTATCAACATGAAAAAACTGAGTAAATGGGTTGCCATGGTATGTTTCGGTTGATCTGGAAAATACATTCCATATCTCGAATCCAGCTACAAACCAACAATCCATTCCATTACAGACTACTAATAAGGCAAACTATTCTAAAATAGTGAGGATAACCTGCATAACTTGCAAATGATGCAAAGGCAAACTTGCAACTTGCAAATGATCGCTGAAAACTGTCACTGATTGAAGGAAAGTGTAAACTGGTTAAACTTAGCCTCAAAAGTGATGAAGCCTACTGCCAGGCATTTTCTGTGCCTGGCAAAACACAGCATTACTATGTGCATAGCGTAGGTTACCCAAATATTTCCCCAATGCAACAGATTAAACTTCTGACTTTGGTGCAGGTGCTCCGGCTCGTTCGACGCCGGGCATGGCAGGTGCTTCCAATTTAAGTATTTCAGGAACTTACCCACCTTTCTACTCACGAGTTGTTCTTTTCATCCATGGGCAATAATCTGGAACCATAACTTAATCGACGTTTCTGAATATTGTGCTTACCATGAATACTATTCCACACCCAAATGTTGCGAGAAAATACAATGGAACATGACAAGCTTTCAGGCCAAACATCATCCATATGGCCGGTGTGGCAGAGCGAACTCACTGTGAATGTGACATGTTGATCGGCGCCGAGGCTCTGTGTTCGAAATCCCTGATGAGCGCGGCCGCCACATCGGCCTGAGATAGACCTTGACTGGCCAGCGAGTCCCGCACACACCTGCCGACAGACCTGGAAACTGAACAACCCGCCACAGCATCAGTCCACACAACTGGCCTGAGACAGACCTTGACTGGCCAGCGAGTCCCGCACACACCTGCCGACAGACCTGGAAACTAAACAACCCGCCACAGCATCAGTCCACACAACTGGCCTGAGACAGACCTTGACTGGCCAGCGAGTCCCGCACACACCTGCCGACAGACCTGGAAACTGAACAACCCACCACAGCATCAGTCCACACAACTGGCCTGAGACAGACCTCGACTGGCCAGCGAGTCACGCACACACCTGCCGACAAACCTGGAACCTGAACAACCCGCCACAGCATCAGTCCACACAACTGGCGACAGACGCGGAAACAAAGCATCCCACAACACCGCTAGTCCACACACCTGCCGACAGACTTGGGAAATAAACAACCCGCCACAGCGCCAGTCCACACACCTGACAACGGACACAAAGCATCCCATCATGGTTGGTTGGTTATTTGGGCTTAGGGGCGCATGGACTGCGATGGTCATACAGCGCCAATCCCACCATAGTACCAGTCCACACGCCTGGTGGAAGACGTGACAACAAAACATCCCACCACAGCGCCAGTCCACACGCCTGGTGGAAGACTTGACAACAAAACATCCCACCACAGCGCCAGTCCACACGCCTGGTGGAAGACGTGACAACAAAACATCCCACCACAGCGCCAGTTCACGCACCAGACCACCTGACCCGACACAGACAGGTGGGCTGGCCAGTCGTGCCACACGCCTGGTCACGCCGCCGCCATGGTACCACACCAGACCATCTGACCCGACACAGACAGGTGGGCTGGCCAGTCGTGCCACACGCCTGGTCACGCCGCCGCCATGGTACCACACCAGACCATCTGACCCGACACAGACAGGTGGGCTGGCCAGTCGTGCCACACGCCTGGTCACGCCGCCGCCATGGTACCACACCAGACCATCTGACCCGACACAGACAGGTGGGCTGGCCAGTCGTGCCACACGCCTGGTCACGCCGCCGCCATGACACCACACCAGACCATCTGACCCGACACAGACAGGTGGGCTGGCCAGTCGTGCCACACGTCTGGTCACGCCGCCGCCATGGTACCACACCAGACCACCTGACCCGACACAGACAGGTGGGCTGGCCAGTCGTGCCACACGCCTGGTCACGCCGCCGCCATGGTACCACACCAGACCATCTGACCCGACACAGACAGGTGGGCTGGCCAGTCGTGCCACACGCCTGGTCACGCCGCCGCCATGGTACCACACCAGACCATCTGACCCGACACAGACAGGTGGGCTGGCCAGTCGTGCCACACGCCTGGTCACGCCGCCGCCATGGTACCACACCAGACCATCTGACCCGACACAGACAGGTGGGCTGGCCAGTCGTGCCACACGCCTGGTCACGCCGCCGCCATGGTACCACACCAGACCATCTGACCCGACACAGACAGGTGGGCTGGCCAGTCGTGCCACACGCCTGGTCACGCCGCCGCCATGGTACCACACCAGACCATCTGACCCGACACAGACAGGTGGGCTGGCCAGTCGTGCCACACGCCTGGTCACGCCGCCGCCATGGTACCACACCAGACCATCTGACCCGACACAGACAGGTGGGCTGGCCAGTCGTGCCACACGCCTGGTCACGCCGCCGCCATGACACCACACCAGACCATCTGACCCGACACAGACAGGTGGGCTGGCCAGTCGTGCCACACGCCTGGTCACGCCGCCGCCATGGTACCACACCAGACCATCTGACCCGACACAGACAGGTGGGCTGGCCAGTCGTGCCACACGCCTGGTCACGCCGCCGCCATGACACCACACCAGACCATCTGACCCGACACAGACAGGTGGGCTGGCCAGTCGTGCCACACGCCTGGTCACGCCGCCGCCATGGTACCACACCAGACCATCTGACCCGACACAGACAGGTGGGCTGGCCAGTCGTGCCACACGCCTGGTCACGCCGCCGCCATGACACCACACCAGACCATCTGACCCGACACAGACAGGTGGGCTGGCCAGTCGTGCCACACGCCTGGTCACGCCGCCGCCATGACACCACACCAGACCATCTGACCCGACACAGACAGGTGGGCTGGCCAGTCGTGCCACACGCCTGGTCACGCCGCCGCCATGGTACCACACCAGACCATCTGACCCGACACAGACAGGTGGGCTGGCCAGTCGTGCCACACGCCTGGTCACGCCGCCGCCATGACACCACACCAGACCATCTGACCCGACACAGACAGGTGGGCTGGCCAGTCGTGCCACACGCCTGGTCACGCCGCCGCCATGGTACCACACCAGACCATCTGACCCGACACAGACAGGTGGGCTGGCCAGTCGTGCCACACGTCTGGTCACGCCGCCGCCATGACACCACACCAGACCATCTGACCCGACACAGACAGGTGGGCTGGCCAGTCGTGCCACACGCCTGGTCACGCCGCCGCCATGGTACCACACCAGACCATCTGACCCGACACAGACAGGTGGGCTGGCCAGTCGTGCCACACGCCTGGTCACGCCGCCGCCATGGTACCACACCAGACCATCTGACCCGACACAGACAGGTGGGCTGGCCAGTCGTGCCACACGCCTGGTCACGCCGCCGCCATGGTACCACACCAGACCATCTGACCCGACACAGACAGGTGGGCTGGCCAGTCGTGCCACACGTCTGGTCACGCCGCCGCCATGGTACACCACACCAGACCATCTGACCCGACACAGACAGGTGGGCTGGCCAGTCGTGCCACACGTCTGGTCACGCCGCCGCCATGGTACCACACCAGACCATCTGACCCGACACAGACAGGTGGGCTGGCCAGTCGTGCCACACGCCTGGTCACGCCGCCGCCATGGTACCACACCAGACCATCTGACCCGACACAGACAGGTGGGCTGGCCAGTCGTGCCACACGCCTGGTCACGCCGCCGCCATGGTACCACACCAGACCATCTGACCCGACACAGACAGGTGGGCTGGCCAGTCGTGCCACACGCCTGGTCACGCCGCCGCCATGGTACCACACCAGACCATCTGACCCGACACAGACAGGTGGGCTGGCCAGTCGTGCCACACGCCTGGTCACGCCGCCGCCATGGTACCACACCAGACCATCTGACCCGACACAGACAGGTGGGCTGGCCAGTCGTGCCACACGCCTGGTCACGCCGCCGCCATGGTACCACACCAGACCATCTGACCCGACACAGACAGGTGGGCTGGCCAGTCGTGCCACACGCCTGGTCACGCCGCCGCCATGACACCACACCAGACCATCTGACCCGACACAGACAGGTGGGCTGGCCAGTCGTGCCACACGCCTGGTCACGCCGCCGCCATGGTACCACACCAGACCATCTGACCCGACACAGACAGGTGGGCTGGCCAGTCGTGCCACACGCCTGGTCACGCCGCCGCCATGGTACCACACCAGACCATCTGACCCGACACAGACAGGTGGGCTGGCCAGTCGTGCCACACGCCTGGTCACGCCGCCGCCATGGTACCACACCAGACCATCTGACCCGACACAGACAGGTGGGCTGGCCAGTCGTGCCACACGCCTGGTCACGCCGCCGCCATGGTACCACACCAGACCATCTGACCCGACACAGACAGGTGGGCTGGCCAGTCGTGCCACACGCCTGGTCACGCCGCCGCCATGGTACCACACCAGACCATCTGACCCGACACAGACAGGTGGGCTGGCCAGTCGTGCCACACGCCTGGTCACGCCGCCGCCATGGTACCACACCAGACCATCTGACCCGACACAGACAGGTGGGCTGGCCAGTCGTGCCACACGCCTGGTCACGCCGCCGCCATGGTACCACACCAGACCATCTGACCCGACACAGACAGGTGGGCTGGCCAGTCGTGCCACACGCCTGGTCACGCCGCCGCCATGGTACCACACCAGACCATCTGACCCGACACAGACAGGTGGGCTGGCCAGTCGTGCCACACGCCTGGTCACGCCGCCGCCATGGTACCACACCAGACCATCTGACCCGACACAGACAGGTGGGCTGGCCAGTCGTGCCACACGCCTGGTCACGCCGCCGCCATGGTACCACACCAGACCATCTGACCCGACACAGACAGGTGGGCTGGCCAGTCGTGCCACACGCCTGGTCACGCCGCCGCCATGGTACCACACCAGACCATCTGACCCGACACAGACAGGTGGGCTGGCCAGTCGTGCCACACGCCTGGTCACGCCGCCGCCATGGTACCACACCAGACCATCTGACCCGACACAGACAGGTGGGCTGGCCAGTCGTGCCACACGCCTGGTCACGCCGCCGCCATGGTACCACACCAGACCATCTGACCCGACACAGACAGGTGGGCTGGCCAGTCGTGCCACACGCCTGGTCACGCCGCCGCCATGGTACCACACCAGACCATCTGACCCGACACAGACAGGTGGGCTGGCCAGTCGTGCCACACGCCTGGTCACGCCGCCGCCATGGTACCACACCAGACCATCTGACCCGACACAGACAGGTGGGCTGGCCAGTCGTGCCACACGCCTGGTCACGCCGCCGCCATGGTACCACACCAGACCATCTGACCCGACACAGACAGGTGGGCTGGCCAGTCGTGCCACACGCCTGGTCACGCCGCCGCCATGGTACCACACCAGACCATCTGACCCGACACAGACAGGTGGGCTGGCCAGTCGTGCCACACGCCTGGTCACGCCGCCGCCATGGTACCACACCAGACCATCTGACCCGACACAGACAGGTGGGCTGGCCAGTCGTGCCACACGCCTGGTCACGCCGCCGCCATGGTACCACACCAGACCATCTGACCCGACACAGACAGGTGGGCTGGCCAGTCGTGCCACACGCCTGGTCACGCCGCCGCCATGGTACCACACCAGACCATCTGACCCGACACAGACAGGTGGGCTGGCCAGTCGTGCCACACGCCTGGTCACGCCGCCGCCATGACACCACACCAGACCATCTGACCCGACACAGACAGGTGGGCTGGCCAGTCGTGCCACACGCCTGGTCACGCCGCCGCCATGGTACCACACCAGACCATCTGACCCGACACAGACAGGTGGGCTGGCCAGTCGTGCCACACGCCTGGTCACGCCGCCGCCATGACACCACACCAGACCATCTGACCCGACACAGACAGGTGGGCTGGCCAGTCGTGCCACACGCCTGGTCACGCCGCCGCCATGGTACCACACCAGACCATCTGACCCGACACAGACAGGTGGGCTGGCCAGTCGTGCCACACGCCTGGTCACGCCGCCGCCATGGTACCACACCAGACCATCTGACCCGACACAGACAGGTGGGCTGGCCAGTCGTGCCACACGCCTGGTCACGCCGCCGCCATGGTACCACACCAGACCATCTGACCCGACACAGACAGGTGGGCTGGCCAGTCGTGCCACACGCCTGGTCACGCCGCCGCCATGGTACCACACCAGACCATCTGACCCGACACAGACAGGTGGGCTGGCCAGTCGTGCCACACGCCTGGTCACGCCGCCGCCATGGTACCACACCAGACCATCTGACCCGACACAGACAGGTGGGCTGGCCAGTCGTGCCACACGCCTGGTCACGCCGCCGCCATGGTACCACACCAGACCATCTGACCCGACACAGACAGGTGGGCTGGCCAGTCGTGCCACACGCCTGGTCACGCCGCCGCCATGGTACCACACCAGACCATCTGACCCGACACAGACAGGTGGGCTGGCCAGTCGTGCCACACGCCTGGTCACGCCGCCGCCATGGTACCACACCAGACCATCTGACCCGACACAGACAGGTGGGCTGGCCAGTCGTGCCACACGCCTGGTCACGCCGCCGCCATGGTACCACACCAGACCATCTGACCCGACACAGACAGGTGGGCTGGCCAGTCGTGCCACACGCCTGGTCACGCCGCCGCCATGGTACCACACCAGACCATCTGACCCGACACAGACAGGTGGGCTGGCCAGTCGTGCCACACGCCTGGTCACGCCGCCGCCATGGTACCACACCAGACCATCTGACCCGACACAGACAGGTGGGCTGGCCAGTCGTGCCACACGTCTGGTCACGCCGCCGCCATGGTACCACACCAGACCATCTGACCCGACACAGACAGGTGGGCTGGCCAGTCGTGCCACACGCCTGGTCACGCCGCCGCCATGGTACCACACCAGACCATCTGACCCGACACAGACAGGTGGGCTGGCCAGTCGTGCCACACGCCTGGTCACGCCGCCGCCATGGTACCACACCAGACCATCTGACCCGACACAGACAGGTGGGCTGGCCAGTCGTGCCACACGCCTGGTCACGCCGCCGCCATGGTACCACACCAGACCATCTGACCCGACACAGACAGGTGGGCTGGCCAGTCGTGCCACACGCCTGGTCACGCCGCCGCCATGGTACCACACCAGACCATCTGACCCGACACAGACAGGTGGGCTGGCCAGTCGTGCCACACGCCTGGTCACGCCGCCGCCATGGTACCACACCAGACCATCTGACCCGACACAGACAGGTGGGCTGGCCAGTCGTGCCACACGCCTGGTCACGCCGCCGCCATGGTACCACACCAGACCATCTGACCCGACACAGACAGGTGGGCTGGCCAGTCGTGCCACACGCCTGGTCACGCCGCCGCCATGGTACCACACCAGACCATCTGACCCGACACAGACAGGTGGGCTGGCCAGTCGTGCCACACGCCTGGTCACGCCGCCGCCATGGTACCACACCAGACCATCTGACCCGACACAGACAGGTGGGCTGGCCAGTCGTGCCACACGCCTGGTCACGCCGCCGCCATGGTACCACACCAGACCACCTGACCCGACACAGACAGGTGGGCTGGCCAGTCGTGCCACACGTCTGGTCACGCCGCCGCCATGGTACCACACCAGACCATCTGACCCGACACAGACAGGTGGGCTGGCCAGTCGTGCCACACGCCTGGTCACGCCGCCGCCATGACACCACACCAGACCACCTGACCTGACACAGACAGGTGGGCTGGCCAGTCGTGCCACACGTCTGGTCACGCCGCCGCCATGGTACCACACCAGACCATCTGACCCGACACAGACAGGTGGGCTGGCCAGTCGTGCCACACGCCTGGTCACGCCGCCGCCATGGTACCACACCAGACCATCTGACCCGACACAGACAGGTGGGCTGGCCAGTCGTGCCACACGCCTGGTCACGCCGCCGCCATGGCACCACACCAGACCACCTGACCCGACACAGACAGGTGGGCTGGCCAGTCGTGCCACACGCCTGGTCACGCCGCCGCCATGGTACCACACCAGACCATCTGACCCGACACAGACAGGTGGGCTGGCCAGTCGTGCCACACGCCTGGTCACGCCGCCGCCATGGTACCACACCAGACCACCTGACCCGACACAGACAGGTGGGCTGGCCAGTCGTGCCACACGCCTGGTCACGCCGCCGCCATGACACCACACCAGACCATCTGACCCGACACAGACAGGTGGGCTGGCCAGTCGTGCCACACGCCTGGTCACGCCGCCGCCATGGTACCACACCAGACCATCTGACCCGACACAGACAGGTGGGCTGGCCAGTCGTGCCACACGTCTGGTCACGCCGCCGCCATGGTACCACACCAGACCATCTGACCCGACACAGACAGGTGGGCTGGCCAGTCGTGCCACACGCCTGGTCACGCCGCCGCCATGGTACCACACCAGACCACCTGACCTGACACAGACAGGTGGGCTGGCCAGTCGTGCCACACGCCTGGTCACGCCGCCGCCATGGTACCACACCAGACCACCTGACCTGACACAGACAGGTGGGCTGGCCAGTCGTGCCACACGTCTGGTCACGCCGCCGCCATGACACCACACCAGACCACCTGACCCGACACAGACAGGTGGGCTGGCCAGTCGTGCCACACGCCTGGTCACGCCGCCGCCATGGTACCACACCAGACCACCTGACCCGACACAGACAGGTGGGCTGGCCAGTCGTGCCACACGCCTGGTCACGCCGCCGCCATGGTACCACACCAGACCATCTGACCCGACACAGACAGGTGGGCTGGCCAGTCGTGCCACACGTCTGGTCACGCCGCCGCCATGACACCACACCAGACCATCTGACCCGACACAGACAGGTGGGCTGGCCAGTCGTGCCACACGTCTGGTCACGCCGCCGCCATGGTACCACACCAGACCATCTGACCCGACACAGACAGGTGGGCTGGCCAGTCGTGCCACACGCCTGGTCACGCCGCCGCCATGGTACCACACCAGACCATCTGACCCGACACAGACAGGTGGGCTGGCCAGTCGTGCCACACGTCTGGTCACGCCGCCGCCATGGTACCACACCAGACCATCTGACCCGACACAGACAGGTGGGCTGGCCAGTCGTGCCACACGCCTGGTCACGCCGCCGCCATGGTACCACACCAGACCACCTGACCTGACACAGACAGGTGGGCTGGCCAGTCGTGCCACACGTCTGGTCACGCCGCCGCCATGGTACCACACCAGACCATCTGACCCGACACAGACAGGTGGGCTGGTCGACTTCAGTTCCCAGACAGCACACCGCTGAACCCAGGCGGCTCCTGCCTTCTGTTGGCTTGGTTTTGCTGCCATACACACACAGGAGAGGATCCAGGTATTGTCATGGGGGAGGGCATACCCGTCCGGAGGTGCACTACTACGAAAATCCATGGAGGGACACCTTGGGCTTCGAGTTTAAGAGCGCATCGACTGCGTCGGTCATGCAGCGACACGTTGGGCTAAAATCCATTAAGCCGGGGGAGGGGGCGGGGGTACACTCGAGCATACTGTAGTGGCACATTTTAGTTTCAGGGGACACCATTGGCCGAACAAATCCGTTGAGTAGGACGAGGGGCTGCACTGGATCCTTCTTGTAGCCTTTCCCAGCCAGAGGGGCGCCACCTTGACATGGGGACGGGGCGCATGCCCAAGTGCCCCGCTGCACACATAAAGTGCATATGCAATCATACAGCCGATGCGGGCGCATGGACACGCACATCGTAGTAAACCTTTCGTCTGACAGGGTCACAGTCTTCCCCTGACGGGTCCGTCCTTCAGAGGCTTACCTGGCATTGGCAGCACCACCACGGACCCCCACTCGGCCAGTTCTTCTATGGTATGGCCTGGCAGTGGTCTAACCCTCCAACCTCCACCTGACCGGGACTGCCCTCACCTGACCGTGGACCAATCCTCGCCTTAGTGGTAATGGCCTTACCTACCCTGGTCTAACCCTCACCTGACCGTGGTCCAACCCTCACCTGACCGTGGTCCAACCCTCACCTGACCGTGGTCCAACCCTCACCTGACCGTGGTCCAACCCTCACCTGACCGTGGTCCAACCCTCACCTGACCGTGGTCCAACCCTCACCTGACCGAGGCCCAACCCTCGCCTCAGCGGCTCTGCCCTGACCTGACCGCGGCCCAACCCTCACCTGACCGGTACTACCCTCACCTGACCGGTACTACCCTGACCTGACCGAGGCCCAACCCTCGCCTCAGCGGCTCTGCCCTGACCTGACCGCGGCCCAACCCTCGCCTCAGCGGCTCTGCCCTGACCTGACCGCGGCCCAACCCTCGCCTCAGCGGATCTGCCCTGACCTGACCGCGGGCACCACGTGCCGCTGCAGGGCGGCCGGCTCCACATTGCCGCAGGCGATGGCTGTGTAGGCGTCCAGCAGGGGCAGCGAGTCGGCGGCCGAGCGGCGGCCGGCGATGTCGGCCAGCACCGGCAGACAGAAGTCGGCGTGGCGGCCGGCGGCGGCGGCGCGGCCCAGACAGGCGGCCAGCAGCGCGCCCAGGCGACTGTCCGAGCTGAGCGCCGACAGCTGCAGACGGGCCTTCTCGGCCGGCTCCCGGCCCGACCGAGTCTCCAGCACCAGTCCCAGGGCGGGCACCACGGCACGCCGCACCAGCCTGACGGAGACGGGGACACACTGGTGTACCAGTACCAGTACCAGGGCGGGCACCACGGCACACCGCACC